>JALJCO010011173.1:0-35785 GCA_023101725.1 Atherinomorus stipes | reverse complement strand
CTGGCGTACAGCTTCTCATCTGCATACCTCCGGAAATCCCCTCTCTGTGTCTGACCTGAACGTTCACTAATTTTCTGAAATGACAGAAACTCTCCATCTTTATAAAGGTCTGCAATCCTGTTCAGGTTCCCTTTTAGCCACGATTTCCACAAGGAACGTGTCTTATCTGTCTTTACAGATGGGTTGTTCCAAATGGAGGTTACTCTTGTCTATACTGGGACATTTTGAACATTTTGTGTAATTTTGTCCATATTGCTCTGAAATGTTGCAAGATTGGATTATTTTCTGAATCAGCCAGATTGGCTGCAGTACTTTGCGGCAAGGATTCAATTGGTTTGAAGGGGGCTGGGATTTCCTTTTCAATTTGCGTCCATTCAAGGTGTGAGCCATAGCCAGCCCAGTGCTTGGCCAGTTTTATCATTTCAAATGTTACATTATAAAGCTCTACATTGGGTAAGGCTAGGCTCCCTTCTCTCCTTGGTTCATAAGCTTTAGCATAGTGATCCTTGTTTTTTTCTTGTTCCATAATCATCTGATTATACTGTTAGAAAATTCCTACTGGAATTGTCACAGGCACCATCATTGAAATGTAATTAAACCAAGGGGCAACAATCATTTTAATTGTGTTTTTTTTTTCCCATCAGTGTCAAATTTATTGATTTCCATCCATCCAGATTATTCGTTATTTTTTGAAGCAATGGAGTCATATTAAGTTGCATAATGTTATCCATGTCAGCTGTCAATTTTATCCCAAGACACTTAATTCCAGATGAAATCCATTTAAATTGGGATAAACTAACTGCAGCTGGATGGCACCCTGGATTTGGCATGGCATAACCTCGGATTTGTGCCAATTTATTTTATAACCAGGAATATGAGAAAACTTTTCGATCGTGTGTAAAAGAATGGGGCTGATGCAGTCGGGTCTGCTGAAAGCCAGAGGATGTCATCCACGTATGAGTTTGTGTTCTCTGCCTCCTGCCTTTACTCCTGTTATTCCCGTCTCTGCTCTACTTTGCGACCGCAAGAGGTTCAAGGAATAAAATAAACAGTAAAGTGATAGCAGTTCCCCTGTTTTGTTCCCCATGAGAGTTAAAAAAAAGGGACATTAGACGTTGGTTTGGACTGATGCTCTTGGTAATATGCATAAATTAGTTTAATCCAGTTGAGAAATCCTGACCCAAATCTGAAGGCCTCCAAGACATAACTCAAAAACCCCCACTCCACCCGATTGAACACCTTCTATGTGTCAAAGGAGAAGGCTGCTATTGGTGTGCTTTCAGGTCTGGTCATCCACATAAGGTGGAGCGACCGTCTGAGACGGTCCGAAGATGATCTCCCCCTCACAAATCCCACCTGCTCGTCATGGATAATGTCTGGTAGGATCTTCTCTAGCCTCACTGCCAGGACTTTGGTAAGCACTCTGCAGTCCACATGAACTAAACTCACCGGTCGGAAACTGCCTGGATCCAGTGGGTCTTTATCTTTTTTGAGAATTAGTGATATCAAAACCTCATTAAATGTATTTGGGAGCTGTCCCTGTGGCACTGACTGGGAATACGCTTCAGACAAAACAGGTGCAAGCGTATCCATGTGTTTTTTATGATACTCTACTGGAAAGCCACCCAATCCTGGCCACTTCCCAGGTTTCATGGAATGGACAGCTGACTTGACCTGATTCAAAAATGGGGGCATCCATTGATCTGCTCGATCTGATGATATCTTGTTAAGTTTGATTTTAGAAAAAAAAAAAAAAAATTCAAGTTATCAGGGTCAGGAGCCATCTCTGAAGTATAAAGATTTGCATAAAATCTTTTAAATGTTAAACTTATACCCTTCAAACTAGTGAGTACCTGCCCTTTTTCTCTCCTAATTCCAGGATAATATGACATTCCCTCCTTTTGTTTCATCAACTTGCCAGATTTCTCATCATTTTCATAAAAAGGATTTTTCAATCTAAACATTGCATGTTCAACTTTTTTGTTTTAAATCTCATTTAAATCAAATGTCAGAGTTGTTTCAGTCACTATAGTTTTCTATCAACTGTTTTTCTTTTAATTGATATTCCAATTTCCTCAGCTTTTCATTGCTTTCTCTTTTCTTTTTACAAGAGTATGCAACAATCTTACCCCTTACAAATGCTTTTGATGCCTTCCAAACTGTGCCTATTTTCTTTGTGGAGCTGATATTAATTAAAAAAAAACTCTTCAGGTCCTGAGACAGCAACCGATTAGATAGTGGGTCTTGATATAGAGATGTGTTGAATCTCCACCTATTTCTTTTGACAGAATCCATTTCTGCTGCCAGACAGAGTTCCACTGCTGCATGATCTGTCAGAGAAACACCTCCAATCTTGCGTCCCACAGCAGATTCAATCATATTTTTGGAAATTTGAAAATAATCCAGTCTTGAATAAGGCTTGTGTTTATGGGAATAAAAAGTATATTCTTTTTTTTTCTTGAGTTGATTCATTTCCAGATGTCCACGAGGCCTGTCTATCCTTTGGAATAATTTTATTATAGGTTGTTCTATCTAGGACATTATCCTGGATTTGGTTGAAATCTCCACCCAAGATTGTATGTCCATTATTATTTCCACCTAATAGTTTGTTAGGATTGGTATCCTCTACATTCGGAGCATATATGTTACATGGATTTAACCATAGCCTCCACACATAAAAGCCTTGCTTCCCATCTTTATGCTGTTTTAGTAATAAAAATTCAGTTTCTTATGCACCAGAATCGCAACCCCCCTGCTTCCTGCTAATAAATGAGCTATAGAAAATCTGGCCAACCCAATCTCTCTGGAGTTTAGCTGCCTCTTTGTCAACCAGGTGTGTCTTTTGGATAAATGCCACATCAGTCTGTTAAGATTTTAAATAACTTCAACATTTTCTTTTCCTAACAGAGTCTTAATTCATTGATATTCCAAGACAGTATCCTCATATACCTAGCCATTTATCACATTTTGTTTTATCTGGAGGAGCCCTAAACAGTGGGAGATGAGCAGGTCTAAACCAAACATGAAAATGTGCCTGTGCTGATCTGAACTGGGTACAACAACAAAATGAACAACTCTGCACCCAAAACAAAAAATATGAACAAATGAGAAAAACTTGCCCCTGTAGCTCCCACGCACTTATCGCTCACTGCTGAGAAAAACCCTCCCATTTTACTGGTCCATGTGGCGCTTCCCAGAAATGCCCCCAAACCCCTTTTGATCACTTGTCACATTTTACACTGCATGTATTGGAGTGTCACCCCAGTTTTAATCCCATCAGATGGGCAGTTAAGACTAGTGTTGTAGCCTCATCACAAAAACAAATAAACAATGCAAGATTTTTTTTAAAAAAGTCTAAATGCCCAACCAGTACGATTCCATTTGCCTTTCCATTTAAAGCAACCTTTACCGATGCTGCATTGTTACACTGTGTCTTTAACAGGGTAAAATGCTGGATGAGGTGATGGAACTGAAATACCAGACAGACCCACCATTAATCAAAATAAAATATTCCAATCTCTAAGTAATCAATGAAAACTCCAACCAATCCTTGAAGTAGGGTGCACGCCGAGGATTGGCCGAGGAACCTGCCTGTCAGACCTTTGCTTCTGCATTGGGAGGCAGAGGGAATGGGGGAGGGGGGTCATAGGAGTGAGGCAGGACTGTTTATATTCCAATAATCTAATTGTGCTTTCTGAAATGCAAGATCGGTAAGGGTTGCTTTACCTATGATATACTTTCAACAACAGTCCCAACAAAAATAGGGTGTAAAGATTAATAATAGAAATGATAACAAAAATGAGCATTCTGTTAAAGACAGAACAGAAAAGCTGTGGTAAGCAAGCTAATCGCTTATCATTAGCCCTCATATATGTCCTGTAACTGTTCATGGTTTCAACTAAAGTCCGCTGGCCCATCTGCATCATCAAATATCTTTGTTGCATCTTTTATACACTGGGTTTCATTTAAAAAAAAACCCATTTTGTTTAATTTGAATGTATTTTTTTTGCCCACCTTCTCACTTCTTGCCACAGTTAGATCACTCTGGCTCTGCTTCTTTAATGATGAGCTCCATGGCCCTGCGGTGCTCCTCAAAGCTCACCCTCCTTCCTTTCCATGAAAGACGTCTCACCACCGGGTCGGCAAGCTTGAAGCTGATATCCATCTCATGGAGTTTCTTCCTGACATCGGAAAACTTTCGTCTCTTCTCCACCACCTCCCTGGTCGTGTCAGGGAAGAACTAAATGTTGCTGCCTTGCCACTTCACTTCCGTCTTCTCCCGGTATCTCTCCCTCGCCGCCTTCAGCAGTCGTTCCTGTTCCAGGACGCTGTGGAAGTGCACGATGATGGGCCGTCACTGACCTGGGCCATTTCCTGCAGGGCTTTTGGAGAGTTACTTGAAGCACTGTAATAGCGTCTGTAGCAATAGTTGGCTTACTTGCTTACATTGGTGAGAAGGTAATCTTGTTGGCTGCAGCAGTGTTAGCATAGCTAACATCCTGCTTAGTAGAACTTGGTTTAGAGCTCGATGCCATATCCGTGGTCAAATCAGGCCGTGTAAAAGGTGGACCAGGTCTCTGTTCTGTTTCCATGGACTTCCAAAGCTTCCTGACTGTCCAAGTCCAAGACAGTTGGAACATGCACGATGACGGATGCAGAAATCATGGAAATCATCCATTGCTACAAAGATTTTCTAAACTGCCTTTAAGGGATCACATACACAAAACTTACGGTGCAGAATGGAGCAGCGGGAGCCATGAAGTGTAATGGAAAATATTCAAACCAAATTCAAACAGGACCAATCAAACTGAGGTGTTGATCTGAAGTCGTAACCTTCAGAATGCAGATCTTTGTTTTGTGTAAACCAACCAGAGAAAACATAAAAGTGTTTGTTGATGTTAAATGAACCAATAATGATCCAAACAAGCGCCTTCGGTGACTTTTTTGAGTGTAGATGAGCTGTGCATCACATGAGCTTCATATTTGGCTAAAAACTTAAAACAAGTCAAATCAGAGACAGTATTTTATCACATAAACATGACATTTCCAGAAGTCATGGTGGCGGGTGTGATTCCTGCTCAGCTCTACGCTGGAGAATGGAGGTGGGGAGTCAGCTGAGAGTGACTCGTGAAGTTGTGATGAGGCCTCATGTGTTGATGACAGCAGACATTCAGCTCAGAGAGAAAACAGCTGATTCATGAGTTACCAGTAATCTTACTGGTAAATGTTGACACTGCAGCAGAGCCAGTCACAGATTTCCCACACGGTGACGCGTACTGTTGCAGATTTAAATGATATTTTTAGCAACAGTGAATCAGAACTAACAAAAGCAGAAATTAAGAATCACAAAACAGACTAAATGGAAGATAAAAACTTTCTCAGGCTTCCCCCTTTTAAAGTATTTTCAAATATAGTATGAAAATATTAACAATGCATGTTTTAGATATTCACAAGTACATTTAAAACTATTTGTGTTCTTTTAAAAAATTTGAATACTTTATGATATAATATGTAAATAAAGATACATTTCAAGATGAGAACAAGTATTTATTGCAATATATAAATCTTCCTGTCCCTACTTACATTACGTCAACATATTTTCTAAATTAGTCAGTCAGTCATTTTCTGTACCGCTTATCCAGTTCAGGGTTGCTGGAGTCTATCCCAGCTATTATCAGGCGAGAGGCAGGAACACCTGGACTAGGGCTGTGTTAAACGATTATTTTTTAAACGATTAATCTATCGATTATTTTTTCGATGCATCGATTAATCTAATGATTCATTTTTTTAGCTCGATTCGACTCGATTCGATTCGATTATCTCCTCATAAATTGACAGACAGCAATTTATATATGCTGATATAGATACCTAAAATGTAAAAAAGAGCATGAATAAAAAGGCAGTGGGAGCAGCAGCCTGTCATGGAGTTTTTCATGAACCAACAGAATGTAAAATTTATGTTGAAAACACAGCGGACTGAAAAACAGGCTTTTAATTCTTTCATTTACATGAAAATAATAATAAAAAAGTCATTATTGAAATAATATGATCATGTAAACTTGGAGGATTTAAGCTAAGACAGATATTATTTTCCAACAAAAGATAATGAAGATAAGTAAACATTCAGAGTTGAACATCTATATTGAACATGGGTCTAGCTTCCAGAAAAAGTGCATCTTCATCTTTAGTCTGTTAATGCTTAATACGGGTGCCAATCACTTAAGAAATGAAATTAAAAATGCTTTATTTATCCCAGAAGTGATTACACAACACTATTACCAACAGATGAAACACGAACATGAGGTTGAGAACGTGACTTTAATTATATTCAGTCAGAGACGAGACAGCTCCCTGCATCAGCTGCAGTTCCACCCACGGCCAGCAGATGGAGCTCGTGCTTCATGCTGACCGTCTCAAACAGGCCTGACGTGTCTGAGGACATGGCGTCCATCTCACGGAAGTTGTCTCATGTCTCATTAGGCTTCGGATTCGCCATCCCTAATATATAGTTATACCTTCGATAAACGAGTGTGGGCCTTCACTGCCTTACACTTTGGAAACTTGGAAGAGCCACTCGCGGAGATCGCGCCGCCATCTTTGTTTTAGTCTGAAGTCGCATGGTGCCGCCAGCTTTGCTTTGGTCTGACGACGCATCTGTACGCATATTTTGCGTTGACGTATTTTTTGCGTCGACGTAATCGGGTATGAATCGTCCCAGCCCTAACCTGGACAGGTCGCCAGTCTGTCACAGGACCAACACAGAGAGACAGACAACTACTCACACTCACATTCACTCTTAGGGGCAATTGTCTTTGGATGGTGGGAGGAAGCTGGAGAACCCGGAGAGAACCCACGCATACACGGGAGAACATGCAAACTCCACACAGGAAGGAACTGTTGGAATTATTTGAACCCCCTCCCCAGCTGGGAATTGAACTAGCAACCTTTTTACTGTGAGGCTGCAGTGCTAACCACCACGCCACCGTGCAGCCCATTTTCTAATGTAATCTTATTGTTCTTTTGTCTCATTCTTCCATTTCATATATTTGCCTTTATAGACCCTTCTCACGTGTCGTTGCTGATCACGTGACAGTCACGTCGGCGACGTACGTGGGGGGGCAGAAAGATCAACACAGCAGGTTTACTGCTGCGGCTCGGCTGCTGCAGCATTTTAACTCCATAAAAAACACTGGTACCTTCGTGCTTTGTCTTTGGATGCGCCGATCAACATTCCAGGATGGGAGAAGCGGGTCAATATTTGTTCTGGCCCTGAACTCTCCATCTGCAGGTCCAAACACCACCAGCGATCTGGTTCCTCCGTTCTCTGAGAACTGAGGTCTGAACTCAGACCTCCATGATGTTGCCAGTCTGTTTCTGTGAGGTATCGTCCAACCACAAACGCTCAATCTAACAACCTGAGAGACCAGAATGTCACAGTCAGTTTAGCTTCAGCATTCAGCACGTCTTCCTGCTGGTCAGACCAGTGACATAACAGCAAGGTCCACATTTTCATTTTACTGAGAAGATTTACAAGAACTTTATCACGATATGTCATATTTATTTTTATCTATATGCTGAAAGTTGGCGTGGTGGTTAGCACCGCAGCCTCACAGTAAGAAGGTCGCTAGTTCAATTCTCTCATGTATGCATGGGTTCTCTCTGGGTTCTCCAGCTTCCTCCCACCATCAAAAGACATGATGTTAGGTTAACTGATCTTTCTGAACTGACCCTTGGAGTGAATGTGAGTGTGAATGGTTTCTGTCTGTCTGTGTTGGTCCTGAGACAGACTGGCGACCTGTCCAGGTGTACCATTTATAAAGAAATCACCCCACCGAATACAGGATCTACCAGAAAAAGACTGCCAAACCACAGCAACAAACACTGGCGGAGGCATTTCAAAGAAAAGAGAAGCTATCCAGGAATTGCGAGAAGTCCATAAAAATAACTCAGAGTAGTGGAATATATCACATTAGACCAGTGATTCCCAACCCTGGTCCTCGAGGCACACTATCCGGAAGACTTTCCATGTTGCCCTGTTGAAACACAGCTGACTCACATTAATGTGTCAGTAGCAGACTGGTGCAGAGCTCATCAGAGATCCGTTTAATCTGAATCATCTGTGTCCTAGCAGGGTAAAATGGAAGGTCTTCAGGATAGTGTGTCTTGAGGACCAGGGTTGATAATCACTGCATTAGACAACCAACCACTGTGTGTCATTGAAAACAAAGGCTTTCATCGTCTGATGGACTTGTTGGAGCCAAGGTACGAACTTCCATCTCGCCACTATGGGCGCATTCAGAAAGCATAGTCCGTGACTCTCGGCCCGTTTGGGGACTTGGTTCGGCTGGGGGCGGGGGTGGTCCTCTGGACTGAGATCGCATTCACGTTGCACTGTAGCCAAATGGGCCAAGAATCTTAGGTGGTGCTGCATTCGGATTCAACGTAGGCGAGGACAAGACGCACGAACAAGAAGGTTCTCACAACTTCTGTTTTCTCCACAAAACGACATTTTTTTGTTTGTACTTACGAGGAGCTGGATATGGCTTTCACATCTTTTTGTCTCCATTTCTTCATGTGTTCAATACTTATTCCCTGTTTCACTATATTACACATAACTTCATTTATGGACAGAAATGTTAGGATTTCTTTGTATGTGTGCATTACTTGGGTTGTTGCCGACATCTGGTGAAAATTTCATGTCAATAGCTCTACGAGAAATATGTTTTCTGAGAAAAATGTTGACGTGTTCAATACTTATATATATATATATATATATATATATATATATATATATATATAGATACATTTTATTGCCAAAAGTATTTGTTCACCCATTCAAATTATCAGAATCAGGTGTTCCATCACTTCCATGTCCACAGGTGTATAAATGAAGCAGCTCGGCATGCAGACTGTTTCTACAAACGTGTGAAAGAATGTGTCGCTCTCAGGAATCAGTGAATTCCAGCGTGGAACTGTGATAGGATGCCACCTGTGCAACAATCCAGAGGTGAAATTTCCTCACTCCTAAATAATCCACAGTCAGCTGTCTGTATTAGAAGAAAATGGAAGTGTTTGGGAACGACAGCATCTCAGCCACGAAGTGGTCGGCCACGTAAACTGATGGAGCGGGTCAGTGATGCTGAAGCTCATAGTGCGAAGAGGAGACCAACTTTCTGCAGAGTTAATCACTACAGACCTCCAAACTTCATGCGGCTATCACGATTGTCTTCCCTGCCATGTCATGCTGCTCTCCTCCTCACAAATCAGCTTTATTTTTCCCACCTGTCTGTTTCCTAATTGTTTTCCTGCCTCACCTGTGATCCACACTATTAAAGCTCTCTCACGTCTCCTCTTCTCTGCCAGATTATAAAAAGCCACTTCAAGCAGAAATCCAGCGCTCTTATTCCCATATTTTATCTCCACATTGATATCCCTGGTTTCTGCCCTCCTTGCCCTGCCCTTGAGATCCCTTGGCATGTCTGACCTCCTGGACCCTGACCTGTGCTTCATCTCCTGGATTGTCCTCTGCTGAACCCTCCTGGATAAGCTGCCTGCCTTCTGCACTCCTCTTGACCTATCAAGAATAGTGCAGACCTTGCAAACATCAAAATGGGATTCTGACCTATCCATGATCCCTAATCAAAATTTCTGGCCTCAAATATGCTTAAAGCAGAACTCAGTAACTTCAGCTCGGGCTCTCCCTAGTGGCGTCCTTTCACTGTCTAAAAGTTCAACCCCCCTTACACCCCCACAGCACACAGACGGCTTCTCTACCATCTTTCCTCTATTTTGATCCCTGGATATATTTCTAAGTGTTTACCAGCTTGTTGATGCTACTTTGCTGCGTTGGTAGCAGCACCACGTCTCCCTCTGCTCAAAGCAAAGTCCTGTCTCTTCTGAAACGGGACGTTTTACCCGCGATTTGCGGGTAAATATGCCGTGGATTATATTTTTCTCTGGTGTTGGCGGGTAGCAGGTAAGAATACGAACTTTTATTTACTTTTTGCGGACGTGACAAGTGATTATTGAGCCTGAAGCAGTGATGCTTCACCCGGCGCCCAGGCAGCGCAGCTACGTGAATCACTCTGGTCCAGCAAAGAGTTGGTTATGAGAGCCAGGAGCCGTGTTTAGGTGGTGGAAGATAAAGAAATGTTTTCTTCCAATTAGAGCTGGTAGTCTGGTTCAAATCAGATCAGAGCTGGTAGTCTGGTTCAAATCAGAGCTGGAAGCAGCTCGGTAGATAGGGGACCTGAGTACCGTACAGCGCTTTCTGTTGTCGCAAGTTCTGCTCGGGTCGGCGCAGGCAAAGTTGTATAGAGCTGCTCACAGGCCCAAGGCACCGGTGGGAGGGGGGGGGGACATTGAATCGCTCTGTAAACACTTTGTTTAGCCCTACGGGGATTCCGAAAAGCATTTATTGAGGTAAAAAAGTTCCTGAGTTTCCCCTTTAAATACCTTTATAATGGTTAAACATCCAAACTTACAACTTATACAGTATAAAATTCTTTACAGAACACATCTTACAGGAAAGAAAATGTTCCAGATGGGTCTAACATCATCAAACATCTGCATACAGTGCACGGATAATAAACCAGATGACTACATGCATGCATTGTGGTTTTGTGCAGCAGTGCATAGATTCTGGCTTGAGGTGTGTAAAGACCTATCAACATGGTTTAAAGGAATAGTTCTCTTTTCCTTTCTTTCTTTCTTTTCGATTAATATCCAACCCCTCTTGTGTTTGTCCCGGTTTGTCTAGAGCTCTGTCGCTCTTAGCACAATGTAAACACCAAATTTCTTCTTCTACGCTTGTATTATCGGCAGAGTAGGCTCAGAACGCCGAGGCTTCCGTAGTTTCGTGACCGCACAAGTGCGCGCATCATTGAAGTAAACAATACTCCTTTTTAGGCTCTAAAAATATAGTAAATGACGTCGTTTCGAGTAAATTCTGGACGCTACCCACTCAGGACACTTGGACTACATGGGACGAGCAGTATGAGGGAATATTGACAAGTTTTTGTGGACTTTTATGGATCTTTTTGGCTCGGACCCTGGCAAACTCTATTGGGGGGAAACGAGAAGCCTTCCTGATCACCGGCTGCATTTGACATATTAAAAAAGTGGTCCAGAGTCTTGCTCACCATGAGGGGAAGTGGAAGATAAAGTTACATCATTCTGAGGGTGAACTATTCCTTTAAGTTCAGAATTCCAGCCTGCTCCATTCTTTGCATACTCGGCCACCTGGGTGATATTAATATAAAAAGTAAAAGGGCACACATGGTCTCCTCTATCCTATGAATCACAAAGAAAACTAGCCTCCTGAATTGGAAACAAAAAAACCACGTGAGCATCAATCAGTTGAGAAATCTCCTCTCAGACCACATCAGTAATGAGATGATGTCTGCCTCCTCAGAACCTCAGCTGGAGGAATTTCACTCTCTCTGCTCCCTGTGAGTAGCTCCATCACTTAGTGGAGGGGGTGGGTTGTGGCCTTTCCCCCTTGGGGGTTGGCTGAGGGGGGGGACTGGAGGCCGTGGTGTTCTGGTGGTCTCTCTGGATGGTGGGCCCTGGACAGTGTGCTGTTGGTAGCTGTATGTCTAGCCTGGATGTGGCTTGTGGGTGGCTTGAGACTGGGCTTCCTGGTGGGGATGGGGGTGAGGTCCTTGGTTGGGCGGGGGCAGTGGTGTGGCCTGGGCTGGGAAGCTGGACCCTTTTGGGGGGGTGGGCCCGGGGCTGGGCCCCTGTTGTAGCTGTAGCCCATCTGCTTCCAGGTTGGATGTGTTGTACATTCAGAGATGCTCTTCTGCAGACTTCGGTTGGAACAAGTGCTTATTTGAGTTCCTGTTGCCTTTCTATCAGCTGGAACCAGTCTGGCCATTCTCCTCTGACCTCTGGCATCAACAAGGCATTTACACCCACAGAACTGCTGCTCACTGGATATTTTCTCTTTTTGGACCATTCTCTGTAAACCCTAGAGATGGTTGTGCAGGAAAATCCCAGTAGATCAGCAGTTTCTGAAATACTCAGACCAACAACCATGCCACATTCAAAGTCATTTAAATCACCGTTCTTCCCCTTTATGATGCTCGATGTGTGTATATATATATATATATATATATATATATATATATACACACTGCCCGGCCAAATAAAAAGTTGCCAACAAAAAAAGGTCAAACCTTTCACATTTGGTTGGAGCCTTTAGCTTTGATTGCGGCAGCATTCGCTGTGTTTCCAGAAGCTTCTGCAATGTCACCAGATTTATTTGCATCCTGTTGCATCAATTTTTCACCAAGATCTTGATGATGATTGTAGAGTCTGACCACAGCACATCCCAAAGATTCTCAATGGGGTTCAGGTCTGGACTCTGTGGGGGCCAATCCATGTGTGAAAATGATGTCTGATGATCCCTGAACCATCTTTCACAATCTGAGCCCGATAAATTCTGGCACGCTCATCTTGGAATATGGCCGTGCCATCAGGAAAGAAACATCCATTGATGGAATTACCTGCTCATTCAGTATATTCAGGTATCAGCTGACCTCATTATCTGAGCTCATACTGTTGCTGAACCTGGACCTGAGCAACTGCAGCAACCCCAGATCATCACACTGCCCCCACAGGCTCATACAGTAGCACTAGGCATGATGCTGCATCACTTCATCTGCCTTTCCGGCCACATTTCTTCCTGGAAGACGATGGTCCACTATCCTTCCAGTTTTTCAGAATGCGTTGGACTGTTCTGAACCCAGTTTTAGTAGTTTCTGCATCTCCTTAGATGTTTTCACCTCTTGATGCCAATGATTTGACCCTTCTCAGACAGACTAACATCTTTTCCAAGACCACGGATGTGTCTTTCCACATGGTTGTTTAGGAAATGAGAAGCAACTCATTGCACCAGTTGGGGTTAAATAACTTGTTGCAGCTGAAAGATAATCGCCCATCATGTAATTATCCAATAGGAGGCTCCTACCTGTTTGCTTAGTTACATCCAGGTGGCGACTTTTTTTTTGGCCAGGCAATGTGTATATATAATATGTACAGCTGTGTGAAAAAGCTTTTGCCCCCTTTTTTGCATGTTTGTCACAAATGTTTCAGATCAAACAAATTTTAATGTGAGTCAAAGATAACACAAGTAAACAGAAAATTCAGTTTTTGAATGAAGACTTTTATTAGGGAGGGGGTCAAGGTTCAGCAACAGTTTTTCACACAGGACCTCCATGGTCCTGTGTGAAAAAGTGCCCCCCCCCCCCCCCCCTGTTAAAACATAAATGAACTGTGGTTTATCATCTTTGAAAGCTGAGTTCAGTTTCTCTATCCACGCCCAGGCCTGATTACTGCCACACCTGTTCTCCATCAGAAATCCCTTAAATAGGACCTGCCTGACAAAGTGAAGGAGACCAAAAGATCCTCCAAAGCTAGACATCATGCTGCCATCCAAAGAAATTCAGGAACAAATGAGAAACAAAGTCATTGAGATCTATCAGTCTGGAAAAGGTTCCAAAGCCATTTCTAAAGCTTTGGGACTCCAGAGAACCACAGTGAGAACCATTATCCACAAATGGTGAAAACATGGAACAGTGGTGAACCTTCCCAGGAGGGGCCGGCCGACCAAAATGACCCCAAGAGCACAGCGATGACTCATCCAAGAGGTCACAAAAGACCCCAGAACAACATCCAAGAACTGCAGGCCTCACTTGCCTCCATGAAGGTCAGTGTTCATGACTCCCCCATCAGAAAGAGACTGGGGGGCAAAAATGGCTGCATGGCAGAGTTCCAAGACCAAAACCACTGCTGAGCAAAAAGAACATAAAGGCTCGTCTCAGTTTAGCCAGAAAGCATCTTGATATCCCCAAGACTTTTGGGAAAATACTCTGTGGACTGACGAGACAAAAGTGGAACTTTCTGGAAGGTGGAGGTCCCATTACATCTGGCGTAAAAGTAACACGGCATTTCAGAAAAGGAACATCATAGCAACAGGAAAACATGGTGGTGGTAGTGTGATGGTCTGGGGCTGTTTTGCTGCTTCAGGACCTGGAAGACTTGCTGTGGTAAATGGAACCATGAATTCTGCTTCTACCAAAAAATCCTGAAGGAGAACGTCCGGCCATCTGTTGGTGACCTCAAGCTGAAGCGCACTTGGGTTCTGCAGCAGAACAATGATCCAGAACACACCAGCAAGTCCACCTCTGAATGGCTTAAGAACAACAACATGAAGACTTTGGAGTGGCCTAGTCAAAGCCCCCACCTGAATCCCATTGAGATGCTGTGGCATGACCTTAAAAAGGCGGTTCATGCTGGAAAAGCCTCCAATGTGGCTGAATTACAACAATTCTGCAAAGATGAGTGGAACAAAATTCCTCCACAGCGCTGTAGAAGACTCACTGCCAGTTATCACAAACGCTTGATGCAGTTGCTGCTGCTAAGGTGGAACAACCAGTTATTAGGCTTAGGGGAAGATCACTGTTTCACACAGGGACATGGAGGTTTGAGTTACTTAAATGATCTGAATCATTTAAGTGTGACTAACATGCAAAAAAGTAAGAAATTAGTAAGGAGGCAAAAACTTTTTCACACAGCTGTGTATATATATATATATATATATATATATATATATATATATATATATATATATATATATATATATATATATATATATATATGAATTTTGCACTGAAAATTTTCGTCCAAAAAAAGACCCACCATTTTTGGTTTTCGTCTGAAATACATAAATCTCAGAAACACAGCAGAAACCGCAGAAACAGCGGAAACGGCGCATCCAGCACGCGACTTATGCACTTTGTGATTTTACAGGAGAACATCTTTCATTTCAGTCTTTCAGCAGGACAGTAAGTTATCGGCCTGTAAATCATTAGCTGTTGTTGTAGTCCTATAAAGAAAAATTTAAAAGTCATTATGCAATGTACATGAGTGGGGACAAAATCAATATTTGAATGCTTTTGTAACTGATTTCTTGCACTGCCTTGATTTTGTGAGGTAGGTGCACATTGTAGCCAAAAATGCTATGGTTCTAATGACTGACATAACTCGTTTTAGTTTTTGACCTTTGTTTGCTCCTTTTTTTTTTTTAGCTTCGGTCAAGAATTTTCACTTTGGTGCATCCCCAATAAATAAATAAATGAACACACACACACACATATATATATATATATATATATATATATATATGTATATATTAGTGTATATATGTCCAGGTCTCCTGAGGAATTGAATGAGTAAAACATTGTATTGTCTCTGGAAATCCTTTGAGTTTTATTCTGGCTGAAGCAGCTGCGTGGCGGCTGGAGGAGTGAAACGAGCGTCACAGTCGGAGGACGGCAGATAAACCAGGAATAAAACACTGATAATCTCCACGCTACCAGACTAAGACCTGGACCCGACCTGGACCAGACTAAGACCTGGACCTGACACGGACCTGGACCTGACACGGACCTGGACCAGACCCAGACCTGGACCAGACCCAGGCCTGTCAGAGTCGGAGGACGGCAGATAAACCAGGAATAAAACACTGATAATCTCCACGCTGCAGTAAACAAACATCCCTCTGATCCACCGTTCATGGCCTTGAAACTCCAGATAAACGCTGTTATCTGAGAACTTCAGGATCCAGACCTGGACCCTACCCAGACCTGGACCTGACACGGACCTGAACCAGACCCAGACCTGGACCTGACCTGGACCTGGACCAGACTAAGGGCGCATTCAGAAAGCATAATCCGTGAGTCTCGGTCTGGTTGGGGGTGGGGGTGGTCTTCCGGACCCAGATCCCGTTCACGTTGCACTGTTGCCAAATGAGCCAAGAATGAGAATTTCAGGTGGCGCTGCTTTCAGATTCACCGTAGACGAGGAGAAAACGCACGAACAAGAAGGTTCTCACAACGTCTGTTTCCTTTCTGTACGAGCAGCTGGATATGATGTCATCAGATCACATATGGATTACAGCTTTTACTTCCTCGTAACTCCACGTCTGACCACGAGCCGTCTTTATCAGTACTGCAGTCCCACACGTGTGTTTGTTGTCGTAGCGTTTGACCCACAATGCAATGCAGTCTGTAGTCCACTTCCTGTCTTTGGTTCACTTGAATCCGACCGAGTCCTGCTGTTTGTTCCGGATCAGAGTCTGTTTGCGCGTTCACACCTTCCCTAACAAAGCAGACTTGAGTCCAGCAAACGGACTCTGATTCCAGTCAGAGAAGCTTTGTGAATGGGTCCTTAGACCTGGACCTGACCCAGACCTGGACCTGACACAGACCTTAACCAGACTTAGACCTGGACCTGACCCAGACCTGAACCAGACCCAGACCTGGACCTGACCCAGGCCTGGACCTGACACAGACCTTAACCAGACTAAGACCTGGACCTGACACGGACCTGAACCAGACCCAGACCTGGACCTGACCCAGGCCTGGACCTGACACAGACCTGGACCAGACTAAGACCTGGACCAGACTATGACCTGGACCTGACACGGACCTGAACCAGACCCAGACCTGGACCTGACCCAGACCTGGACCTGACACAGACCTGGACCCTACCCAGACCTGGACCAGACTAAGACCTGGACCAGACTATGACCTGGACCTGACACGGACCTGAACCAGACCCAGACCTGGACCTGACCCAGGCCTGGACCTGACACAGACCTGGACCAGACTAAGACCTGGACCGGACTATGACCTGGACCTGACCCAGACCTGGACCCTACCCAGACCTGGACCAGACTAAGACCTGGACCTGACCCAGACCTTAACCAGACTAAGACCTGGACCTGACTATGACCTGGACCTGACCCAGACCTTAACCAGACCCAGACCTGGACCTGACCCAGGCCTGGACCTGACACAGACCTGGACCAGACTAAGACCTGGACCGGACTATGACCTGGACCAGACTATGACCTGGACCTGACCCAGACCTTAACCAGACTTAGACCTGGACCTGACCCAGACCTGGACCTGACACGGACCTGGACCCTACCCAGACCTGGACCAGACTAAGACCTGGACCTGACCCAGACCTTAACCAGACTAAGACCTGGACCTGACTATGACCTGGACCTGACCCAGACCTTAACCAGACCCAGACCTGGACCTGACCCAGACCTGGACCTGACACAGACCTGGACCCTACCCAGACCTGGACCAGACTAAGACCTGGACCTGACCCAGACCTTAACCAGACTAAGACCTGGACCTGACTATGACCTGGACCTGACCCAGACCTTAACCAGACCCAGACCTGGACCTGACCCAGGCCTGGACCTGACACAGACCTGGACCAGACTAAGACCTGGACCGGACTATGACCTGGACCAGACTATGACCTGGACCAGACTATGACCTGGACCTGACCCAGACCTTAACCAGACTTAGACCTGGACCTGACCCAGACCTGGACCTGACACGGACCTGGACCCTACCCAGACCTGGACCAGACTAAGACCTGGACCTGACCCAGACCTTAACCAGACTAAGACCTGGACCTGACTATGACCTGGACCTGACCCAGACCTTAACCAGACCCAGACCTGGACCTGACCCAGACCTGGACCTGACACGGACCTGAACCAGACCCAGACCTGGACCTGACCCAGACCTGGACCTGGCACAGACCTGAACCCTACCCAGACCTGGACCAGACTAAGATCTGGACCTGACCCAGACCTGGACCAGACTAAGACCTGGACCTGACCCAGACCTGGACCAGACTAAGACCTGGACCTGACCCAACCCAATCCAACCAGGACCCAGACCCAGACCAGTCCTGTCCCACCTCAGTGGGTAGATCAATAACATCATGATCATCTTATGCATACGAGGACCAGCTGATTATTGATGATCAGCTTATTATGGGTGGTTAAGATTGTTACGTAGGTTAAACTTGACTTTAATCTTGTTTTTGTGTTCTTCTGAATCCTGAGGTCATATACACACACCGGCCACTTTATTAGGTACACCTGTCCAACTGCTCGTTACGCAAATTTCTAATCAGCCAATCACATGGCAGCAACTCAATGCAATTTAGGCATGAAGACATGAGAAGACGCATCTGCTGCAGTTCAAACCAACATCAGAACGGGGAAGAACAGTGATTTACGTGACCTTGAACGTGGCATGGTTGTTGGTCTGAGTATTTCAGATCTACCGGGATTTTCCCTGCACAACCATCTCTAGGGTTTATAGAGAATGGTCCCAGAAAGAGAAAATATCCAGTGAGCAGCAGATCTGGGGGCAAAAATGCCTTGTTGATGCCAGAGGTCAGAGGAGAATGGCCAGACTGGTTCCAGCTGATAGAAAGGCAACAGGAACTCAAATAAGCACTTGTTCCAACAGAAGTCTGCAGAAGAGCATCTCTGAATGCACAACACATCCAACCTGGAAGCAGATGGGCTACAGCAGCAGAAGACCACACCGGGTGCCACTCCTGTCAGCAGAGAAGGCGAATTCCTTGAGGATGTGTTGGTGTATATGAATATAAATATAAAAAGTATCTATATAATATATAACATAAAATATCAGTAAATTCTTATTTACCAACGTTTGTAAACAGCGAACAAAATGCACTAAAGAGATGCGCTGGGCTTGAAAATGCGGAGGGATAATCTGAGACCCTCCCACCACAGTCTCCTAAAATCCTGTGGGAAACACTGCTATCCTGTACTCATGTCATGATCCCGCCTGTCCTGCTCTGACCACCCCGCTCCTTCTTGTCAGCTGAGTAAAAGTACTCATGTATGAGTACTAATAAATCCCATTACAGTTAACTGGTTAGGAGGAGCAGCCTGTCGGATGGGATGACTGCTCTGATGTATCAGATGGGTCATCCTGCAGCATCCTCTACATGCAAGGCTGGTAAACTGCCAGAATCTTCATAGATCAGAAGGATGAAGGTTTTCGTGGATTCTGTTCACAGATGAGACCAGGCACCTGTACGCACATCTGTAGCCCTTTGAGATCCCACCATGTAAAGGCCACTATAAATGTGATGTATTATTCATTATTCTGTCTCATAGTACCCTGCATGGGCCTAACATCTGGGCCCGAGTCCGAGTCTGGCCCCAGCCTGGCCCGGCAGATTTTCAAAATTCCCAGGCCCGAACCCTAATGAAGCCCGACTTCTTTTTTTCTTAAACCTGTAGGCCAACATTAAAATAGGTTAATTGGGGATCTTTTATGGCATTAGTGTGTAGGCCTATTAACAAAAAACACTGCTATCCAAACGTAAGATACAAAAGCACATACTTAAAACGTATCACAGTGTTTATTATTATTAGGATAAATGTAGCTCAAAGTTATACCGTGTAACTTTTGGCCACTATGGGCACTACACCGGTAACTTCCCACAGGCGCCACAACTGTCTCAAAATTAAACAGTCTCAGTCTGTGTTTTGGAAAAGTGTTGCAGACTTTAAAAAGCTGATTTTTAAAGGTTGAATATGGAATACGGACAGAACAGCGACATCACGTGTGTCTTGGTTGTAGTTGCAACGGCAGAAAAACAACTCCAGCCGCTGGGATGCCAGGCTCGCTGCCGATACGCAAGTGACCAACAGCCTGCAGCATGTCCAACAGTCTGCATCATGTCCAACAGTCTGCAGCATGTCCAACAAGTAACGCAGAGGAGTTTATAACCGACAGCTAACGTTAGCCATGTTAGCAAACAAGCTAGCTTACCGATCCAGGAGGAAAGTCGCCTTTTCTGTGTTTTGACTCCGTGGAAAACGTTTATGTGGGTCCATTTAGTGAAGTCTTCACCTAAATTTACTCCAGGTTTTGCTCTTCTCAGGTCACTCCTCCTCAGAAACAGATAACAATATCTCCAGGGCTCTGAAGCAGCTGCTTCACTCGACATCTCCACGGTTTTTCCCTGCACAGGCCTGACTATGACCGAAATATTGTTTCCACACAGAGATCGTATTTGGCAACCTGCAATGGCGGCGTGTATTGGCTTATAGACGTAAATAAAATGCCATTATCGAACCCGTCAAAATTTATTTTATAATTATTTTTAGGCTATATATAATTTTTCTGGGAAATGTTGTACTTTCATTCTGTACACCCCCAAACGACCTGTGGAGGTATTATTTTTTTTTAAATATAGCTTTTAATAAAAATGTTCCATATTCAATCTTTAAGTCATCAAGCCATTAATCAAAGTGCTGCAGGTTGCATGATCCAATGAGAGACGGCTGCTCCTGAGGAGTTACAATGCCTGGTTTCTGGGAATGGCTGCCCCCTCGGAGCAACGACATGCGTCAAGTATCTATACTGACTGCAGAAATCAGCTGTAGTTACTAATATTAATAATAATGTTAGAATATAATGTACCATAATATTTGGCCAACATTGGGTTCAAAAGTTATACGGTATCACTTTAAACTTATCAATTTTTTTTCTTTAAAAAAGTTGTCGTTATCTTAGGCCATGGAGAACGACTTCCGGACGGTTGTGAGGGGATTCTGGTCCACCATCCGGGGGCTGAAGGAGGGGTGGGGATGGTGGGCTGCTGACCTGAGTGAACCATATCATTCCCTCGGCTGAAGGACTGTTTTCATAATTCATTCAGACATCACCTGAGCATGCTCGCAACTGCCTGTGACCGTCAAAAAGCTTTGGAAGTCCACTGAAATAGAATGGTGACTGGTCTTTACGGGGTTAATCACATCAATGCCGAACACTGTGCATTTTTTACTGCTTTAATCGACAAGGAGAAAACCCTCCTAGACTAGGAATAAGTTTTTACTGGTTTCCTGTGAAGAAACACCAGCGATCGGCCGGGACATGTGCAGTCACTGTGTGAAAAAACTGGACTCCTTCGCAGCAACAGCTGCTTTGCAGCCTCCTGTTGGCGTCTGACTAAGACGTGGACTATAATCTTTCTGTGGAAATGCTGTAGGATGACGAGAGACAACACAACAGAGCCGAGTCCATCAGCAGGGAATTAAGCTCAGCACGGCGCCAACCATGTTTCCTGTTTGAAAACGTAGCTGACCCATGTCTTCCATATGCAACCCTTTAAAAAATAAAATAAAATAAATAAATAAGAGGGAAATGTCTGCTGCCACCGGCTGAAAGGTCCCTGTTAGCACAGTCTGCTGGACTTTTCTTTTCTTTTCTTATTTTTCTTCTCTTCTTTTTTTCTTCTCTTTTCTTTTTCTAACACTGATGCTGCGTTCCAATTTCCTCAGAACTGGGAAGTGGAACTGGGGGGTGACGTCAAACCCGACCAACTTGCGTTCCAGCTCACTGGTCAGAAAACCAGTTAGCAGCCTAGCAAAACAACGTGTTTGCTAAGGCTATTGTTATTAGCCGTTGTTGGCACAGCTGGCGTTGTAGTTCACATATACCACATGAAAAATGTGAATTACACATCAGCAGCTTCCCCCCACATCTGTATAAACCAGTACTACATGTACGACTGATTTATGCAACAAAATACAAGTAAGAAGTGTAAATAAATGTAACATTGCAGGAGCTTCTAAAACTGCGAACACAGGGCGCGGCCATCTTTAAAGGCCTCCTTCCACTGAAAACCCGTTTAACTTGCTCCTTCTGAAATATGGAGGGTTTCCCCTTGTTTACTTACACATGCTGACTTGCTAGCGTTTGCGTTCCCCCAGTCGGCTGTGCTTTCTCTTTAGAGAAACAATACGAAGAAAAGAGCGAATCGGGAACAGCCTCGCACTTCTACGTCACATTGCAAATAGCGTATCCCACGTGGGGTTTATATTTGTCCATCTGAAGGCAGGTAACCCTCCACTACACACTAGAAGTGAAGACAGCACGACTGTAGCTTCGGAGTTGAGAAGCTAATTAGCTAACTGTTTGTTAGCATGGCGGAACAAACTTGTTTGTCGGCTCTATTTCCTGTCTGTAACTAAATAAGAGCGTAGGGCGGAGCTTCCTTCATACACTGATGTGAGGCAGCCAATCAGACGGAAATTCATGAGAAGGACCCGGAAAAGCTGCCGTTGGACCACAAGCCTCTCTTCTAGTATACAAATACAGCTGGATACAAAGATACCAGAAGGTTTTTTTAAACAGAAACGATGCAGAATGCATTCAATAATAATGGAGAACACAGAAATATTAATGACATCACCATGGAAGTACAACTTTAACGTCATGCCACTTCACGTCAATTCACGTCACATCACGTCACATCACATCACATCACATCACATCATGCCACTTCAGTGGTGTCAAAAACTGATGTGTATTTTTCTCTTTTTCTATTTATTGTATCTTGTGTAACTACTTAATATTGTGAACTGAAGTTTTCCACACCAAACACATGTCTGAAGAAGGTCCCCTTTTGGACTAATCTTCCCAAGTTTTCCTCCAATATTGTAGTTTTTGATGGAGGTTTTTCTTGCTGGCATGGGAGTGGTGTCAAAAACTGATGTGTATTTTTCTTTTAATCTATTTATTGTATCTTATGTTACTTCTCTTATATTGTGAACTGAAGTTTCATCACGTCACTTTATGCCACTTCACGTCACTTTATGTCACTTCACGTCACTTTATGTCAAGTCGCTTCACTTCACATCACTTCACATTAGTTAAAGTCACGTCACTCAACGTCACTTAATGTCATGTCACGCCACTTCATGTTACGTCACCTCACTTTACGTCATGTCACTTTACGTCATGTCACTTTACTTCACTTAACGTCACGTCGATTTCCGTCACTTCATGCCACATCATGTCACTTCATGTCAAATCACGCCACTTTGTGTCACGTCACGTTATTTCACATCTCTTTACGTCACTTAATATCACTTAACGTCACGTGACTTCACTTCACTTCACTTCACTTCACGCCAAGTCACTTAATGTCACTTCACTTAACGTCATGTCACTTTACGTCAATTCACGTCATGTCATGTCAGTTCACGTCACGGAACTTCACGTTTTTTCACATCTCGTCACGTCACGTTACGTCACGTTACTTAACGTCATTTCACATCATTTCACGTCACGTCACGACATGTCACATCATGTCACATCACTTCATGTCATGTCACTTCACGTTACGTCAAGTCACGTTACGTCACTTAACGTCATTTCACATCAATTCACGTCACGTCACGACATTTCACATCATGTCACATCACTTCATGTCACGTCAAGACACGTCACGTCACGTCTCTTCACCTCTCCTCACGTCACTTCATGCCACACCACGTCACTTCACGTCACTTCACTTAAAGGCCTCCTTCCACTGAAAACCCGTTTAACTTGCTCCTTCTGAAATACGGAGGGTTTCCCCTTGTTTACTTACACATGCTGACTTGCTAGCGTTGCGTTCCCCCCAGTCGGCTGTGCTTTCTCATCAGAGAAACAATACGAAGAAAAGAGCGAATCGGGAACAGCCTCGCACTTCTACGTCACATTGCAAATAGCGTATCCCACGTGGGGTTTATATTTGTCCATCTGAAGGCAGGTAACCCTCCACTACACACTAGAAGTAAAGACGGCACGACTGTAGCTTCGGAGTTGAGAAGCTAATTAGCTAACTGTTTGTTAGCATGGCGGAACAAACTTGTTTGTCGGCTCTATTTCCTGTCTGTAACAAAATAAGAGCAGAGGGCGGAGCTTCCTTCATACACTGATGGGAGGCAGCCAATCAGACAGAAATTCATGAGAAGGACCCGGAAAAGCTGCCGTTGGACCACAAGCCTCTCTTCTAGTATACAAATACAGCTGGATACAAAGATACCAGAAGGTTTTTTTAAACAGAAACGATGCAGAATGCATTCAATGATAATGGAGAACACAGAAATATTAATGAAATGACCACGGAAGTACAACTTTAAATCTGAACTCGGAGCTGCGAGAGTTGTCCGACTTTCTGACTGGGAAATCCGACTTCAGGGGGCATTCCAGTTGAAACTTCCGACTCGGAACTGGGAAAACATATTGATATATTTTTCATATCGATATATCGCCCAGCCCTAAGATAAGGCACACTCGTTTTTATCCCAGTTTAAGTTCATTTTTATTCTTTTGTCATTTCTACTAGAACGGGAGAAGAGTGAGTCAGTGCACGCTGAATTTGCACAGGTAATTTATTCCACCCACACGTTTTGGCTTTTCAGCATTTGTCCTTTCCCCTCCCCCTTTAAAAAAAATCCCCCGTCTGGTATCGTTGCAGGCAGAATTGTTGTCAGCCTGCTTTGTTTCGTTGAACAGGTTTTTTTTTGTTGTTGTTCTCTTTCTTTCTTTTTCTTTTGCTAAGGGAGCTTTAAAAAACTTGAACTGCTCCTCTTGATACTCTGAAGTTTTGTTTTTTAATGAATGCTTGTTTTTTGTATTTTACATTATGTCACTGGACCTTAACAGAGGAAAGAGAATGTTAAGAAAACAAAAGGAGTGACAGATAAAAAGTGTGCTACAGTGGGTGCACTCGTGCAGATACAACCTCGTCACCACAAGGGCTGTAGGAAGCCTGCAGGACCACCAGCAGCCAGCAAACACCCCAGCCCCCACCCCAAAGAGATGGACATGCATCCACCCACAAGGCAACGGATGGAAGCCACTGCCAAAGCCCCCCTACAGCTTCAGGCCATAGGACTGCCCCAGCAGGCCGAGACCAGCAACCACTACCCCGCTGTGTGCCAGCACCCAGGACCGGCACAGCATGGAGGTCACGACCCTCCAAGGAGCCCCAAGCCCAGGAGCACCCACCTGAACCAGACAGAGGGCCAGGAAAACACCCAGGAGGACCAGGCCCCCATGATGGCCACCTGGCACAGGCCATCATCCACCCCATGCCTCTGGCCCCCACACTGGGCACCAAGGCACCCACCATTGCTACCACACCACACACCCCTTCCTCCACTCCCCAACACACACACCCAAAATGAAAAAGTTAAGGAATGCAGAGATTGGAGGATGTTTTTTCTGCCCCATTACTTTCACAGCTGATGTATATTGATATTTATATATTTAAAGCTTTTAATTAATCATAGCGTATAGAATAATGAACCCAGTTTTACCGAATATTACCGAATATCATGGATTTACACTTCAAAATTACAAACAAAAAGTGAATAAAAATGGGATCAAAAATGAGTGGGCCCCATCTTCCCAGTCTAGTAGAACAATTTAACACATTTTGTATCAGTGGGTCACATGACCTGGAAAGTATTGAAAAAGAAAGATAGAATTTGGTTATGGTTTGGAAATTTGCTGACGGTCCCTCAGTCATTTGCTAGGTGTGGGAGGAGGGAGGTAGAGGGAGCAGGTAGAGAGAAATCAGAGAGCCCGAATCAGATCAGACGAGAGCAAGACGCTGCTGACTGCTGGCGAATATCCAAAATCCAACTTCACCGCGGTTGTGTGACTTTTGTTTCGCTGGGTTAGGGCAAAAATGGCTCTTTGGACTGTAAAGGTTGCAGACCCCTGCACTAGACCATCATAGCGGGGTACACATGCAGGCGGGTGAAACCAGCAAGGTTGTGGTGGATGGGGTTTGGGGTGCTTTGGGCTGAAATTTTTCAGCTTGGCCTGAAGGGGGCCAAAAGATGTCCAGCAGAATGTATATGACGTCACAGAATGCTGAAAAAGTTCAGAAGTTAGAGACATGAATAGATTCAGCAGGGGTGTGCGCTGCGGTGCCGCTCCTGTCCAGCAGGGGGCGGCAATGAACCCGAGCTCTGGAGGAGCTGTCGCCATAAGACGGTGAAGAAGATGTAATTGATCCTGGATGTTGCTGCTAATTCGTGAAATCTGGACTCTGGGGGACATGCCGAACTTTAGCAGCACCTGTGGAGCCCGATAGACCCGGAGTGACCCGAACATCAGCCGAGACCAGCGACACCGACGGTTCCGGGTGAGACCGACCGAGCTGAGCCCACAGCGGGTCATGTTTACCGCCGAGCTCCGCTAAGCTAACGCTTCAGCCCGCCTCCTGCCAGGCTCGCCGAAACCAGAACCAGAACCAGAACCGCGTCTCTCACTGCAGCCTCGCTCCGCTTTACGTTTGGACTTTAGTGGGGTTTCTGGATGGTCCCGGTCCGGACTCGGTTCTTTTAGGAGGTTAAGCGGGCAGGAACGGTGAGTCCAGGGGCCTGCAGGTCCAGGTTTCTGCTGGTCCGGTTCTCCTGAGCCGGAACCACAGGTTTCAGATCAGTGTGTAATGTTGGTATGTTTGAGATGTCCGACACTCCACGACTGCACCACGTAAAGACCAGTCAGACCAGTTAAACCAGTTAGACCATCAGCGAATGTAATGTAATGTTTACTGTGGAGTTACCATGATCCAGTCCCAGAATGATGGCCAGCAGGTTCCAGCTCAGGTCCGGTTCACTAACTCCGAGTCTGATCAGAACCTCCGAGTCTGATCAGGAACTCCGGGTCTGGTCAGGAACTCTGAGTCTGATCAGGAACTCTGAGTCTGGTCAGGAACTCCGGGTCTGGAGTGGGGGGGGGGGGGGGGCTTGTGTGAGTGCAGCCTTTCGTGTGAACTCTGATGCCTAATGAACTCTCTGCATCACCAGCTCTGATTGCTCCTGGCTCTCTCTTCCAGGTGCACCGAGCTTCCTGAAGGTTCTCCACCCTGCGATCATGGTGGACTACTACCAGATTCTGGGCGTACGGAGGGAGGCGTCGGCAGATGACATCAAGAAAGCGTGAGTTTTAAAGTTTGGACATACTCAGATGTGGACACAGAGACGTGACCGCGTCCTCTGAGGGTTTATCTGCCGGTGTTTCCTGTCCGTGAGGCGTCTTCATGGTGGGAATTGCGACAGGTTTCAGCCATAATGCCGGTTCTGGTCCATCCTGAGGTTCATGACGCTGTCGGGACCGAAGTCCACACATATCTGCCTCCAAAGATGAAGTCGAACCACTTGTGATGAGTAGCTCCATGGTTTGGCACGACAAATTCCCATGCCAACCTAGAGCAGTGGTCGGGAACTGGCGGCCCACAGGCAGTGATATCTGGCCCGCCAGATTAGCAGCTTTTTTAAAAAGTCGACTTTTTCAGTAAAAGAAAAAGATTTTCCACAAGCTTTAGTAAAGCCTTCAGCATGTGAAATCCACCAGGCATCAGATTGTTTCAATTTGGCTCAAGTTTACACCAAGCTATGAAAATGAAGATAGCAACTATGATATAGGAGTGAATCCACAATGAAATGTATACATCAGGCCAAAAGAGACAAATGCAGTGAAAATATGAAAAAAAACATTCAGTAGAATCATAAATTTCCTTGGTTTAGTGCTGTATTGTGGTGATCTGTTCATATAAAAAGGTAAATAACTGGCATGTCAACACAAATGAGCATGTCAGCTAGCATGTAGTCAGCAAAAATGATCACAATTTAAAAAGAGTACAAGAACTCAGTCATACACCATCTAAGTTTCACGTGGGAAAAATGTCTCCATCTGAGTCAGGAGGCTGCTGTTATCTCCACTCGTATCTCCGCTGTCTTAGTCATGTACTTTGTTTTCTTCCCAACCGAATGTAGTTTTCCAAACAACACAGAACTTCAAGTAAAACTCAAAACATCTGGCAGACAGACCAAGAACACCGGTCCGTCCCACTTCCCTCCGCTCCACGCGTCAAAGCTCCATTGCTTAACATGGAGAAAGGTTACCTGGGTAATGTAGTTCACAAAAACCTTGGTATCATTTCAGTGGCTTCTCCACTTTCTTAGGACTACAACATCTGCGGTGAAGTTTTATAGCAATATAAACCAATGATTTCTGCTAATTTAACGTCATGAATGTCATTTAGATTAAAAATCGTTGTTTAAAGGCCTCCTTCCACTGAAAACCCGTTTAACTTGCTCCTTCTGAAATACGGAGGGTTTCCCCTTGTTTACTTGCACATGCTGACTTGCTAGCGTTGCGTTCCCCCCCAGTCGGCTGTGCTTCCTCATCACAGAAACAATACGAAGAAAAGAGCGAATCGGGAACAGCCTCGCACTTCTACGTCACATTGCAAATAGCGTATCCCACGTGGGGTTTCTATCTGTCCATTGGAAGGCAGGTAACCCTCCACTACACACTAGAAGTAAAGACGGCACGACTGTAGCTTCGGAGTTGAGAAGCTAATTAGCTAACTGTTTGTTAGCATGGCGGAACAAACTTGTTTGTCGGCTCTATTTCCTGTCTGTAACAAAATAAGAGCGGAGGGCGGAGCTTCCGTCATACACTGATGGGAGGCAGCCAATCAGACGGAAATTCATGAGAAGGACCCGGAAAAGCTGCCGTTGGACCACAAGCCTCTCTTCTAGTATACAAATACAGCTGGATACAAAGATACCAGAAGGTTTTTTTAAACAGAAACGATGCAGAATGCATTCAATAATAATGGAGAACACAGAAATATTCATGAAATGACCACGGAAGTACAACTTTAACATTAACAAACATTAATTTGTGCACTAAAATAAACTTTTTATCATGTTTTGTGCACATTAGGGTCTAAACTTGGTGTAACAGTAGAAATCCACAGCAGTTTAATATGCGATGACCATGCATTGAGTCCTCGGGATTAAGGTGTTAAGAAGGTCGGAAACGTGCAGCACGCAGCCTTTTACAGACTTTAAAACTTCTAAACACTTGGGTGGGAAAAAATATTGATACACTGAAATATCGCGATATTTTCATATACTGATATATTGACATTTAAAAACTCAGTATCGGATCTATTTTACTAATAAAATATTGCATTATTTCATTGTTCTATTACGAAATCTTGCGAGAATTCACGCAAATTTTGTGATATTGTCATATGTGATATATCGACGTTTAAAAACGCGGTATCGATCTGTTTTTCTAATGAAATCTTGCAAAAATTCACAAAATATTACGAGTTTGTAACAGAACGATGAAATCTCGCAAGATTTTGAAAGTAAAATAGATTGATACCGTGTTTTTAAATATTGATTTGATATTGGCATGTGAAAGTATTGCGATATTTCAGTGTATCAATATTTTTCAGTGTCTGAAACGGATAAATAAAACCTGCTATTTGCAATGACTGCTTATTTTTTTCCAGCTTTAATATCGGTAATCAACCACATGACTTTTAAAATATCGGCATATTGGATATCGGCCAAAATTCCAATATCGTGCATCCATAATGTAGGCTACACATATACAGGTACTACCCAAAATAATTTTAATATCCGGAAGAAGTTCTTGTATTTCTGTAATTTAACTTAAAAGGTGCAATTTGTGTATTGTTTACACAAATAATATGTGATTCAATATACACCACCTGGCCCAAAAAAAAGGTATTTGACTCTAATACTTTGTTGGACCGCCTTTAGCTTTGATTACGGCACGCGTTCCCTGTGACATTGTTTCGATAAGCTTCCTCAATGTCAAAAGATTTATTTGCATCCTGTTGCATCAATTTTTCACCAAGATCTTGATGATGATTGTAGAGTCTGACCACAGCACATCCCAAAGATTCTCAATGGGGTTCAGGTCTGGACTCTGTGGGGGCCAATCCATGTGTGAAAATGATGTCTGATGATCCCTGAACCATCTTTCACAATCTGAGCCCGATAAATTCTGGCACGCTCATCTTGGAATATGGCCGTGCCATCAGGAAAGAAACATCCATTGATGGAATAACCTGCTCATTCAGTATATTCAGGTATCAGCTGACCTCATTATCTGAGCTCATACTGTTGCTGAACCTGGACCTGAGCAACTGCAGCAACCCCAGATCATCACACTGCCCCCACAGGCTTGTACAGTAGCACTAGGCATGATGCTGCATCACTTCATCTGCCTCTCTTCTTACCCTGATTGGCCCATCACTCTGGAACAGGGTAAATCTGGACTCATCAGACCACATGACCTTCTTCCATTGCTCCACAGTCCGATCTTTATGCTCCCTAGCAAACTGAAGCCTTTTTTTCCGGTTAGCCTCACTGATTAGTGGTTTTCTTACAGCTACACAGCTGTTCAGTCCCAATCCCTTGAGTTCCCTCCACATTGTACGTGTGGAAATGCTCTTACTTTCAGTATTAAACATAGCCTTGAGTTCTACTGTTGTTTTTCTTCGATTCGATCTCACCACACGTTTAAGTGATCGCCGATCACGATCTTCAGTATTTTTTTCCGGCCACATTTCTTCCTGGAAGACGATGGTCCACTATCCTTCCAGTTTTTCAGAATGCGTTGGACTGTTCTGAACCCAGTTTTAGTAGTTTCTGCATCTCCTTAGATGTTTTCACCTCTTGATGCCAATGATCTGACCCTTCTCAGACAGACTAACATCTTTTCCACGACCACGGATGTGTCTTTCCACATGGTTGTTTAGGAAATGAGAAGCAACTCATTGCACCAGTTGGGGTTAAATAACTTGTTGCAGCTGAAAGATAATCGCCCATGCAGTAATTATCCAATAGGAGGCTCCTACCTATTTGCTTAGTTACATCCAGGTGGCGACTTTTTTTTGGCCAGGCAGTGTATTTCAAGCTTTTATTTGTTTGGATGTTGCTGATTAGAAGTTGCAGCTTTAGAAAACCTCAAATTCAAAAACTCCAAAAATGAGAATAGTGTGAAAAGCTCCAGTATTGTAGGTTCAGAGTGTCACATTCTAATCAGGTCAGTAATCCAAACACCTCCATAAGTACCCTGAGCCTTTAAAAAGTCTCTGTATTGGTTTAGAATAATTCACAATCATGGGGAAGATGCTGATCTGACAGTTGTGCAGAAAACCATCATTGACTCCCTGCACAAGGTGGAAAGACACAAAAAGTGATAGAAAAGAAGCTGGATGTTCTCAGAGTGTCTCAAAGCACATAAATGGACAGTTAAGTGGAAGGAAGAAGTGTGGAAGAAAACGGTGTAGAAGCCGGAGGGCTGACAGCAGCCTGGAGAAGATGGTCATTAAAGGGATATTGTGTAAGTTCTCCTGTGTTTCATTCACAAAAACTGATTATTTGGTTCAAAAGTGTTTTTTCATTAATCAGTAATCACTCCCATCAGCAAACTGAAGTGCTCCTCTAAGTTCTAAATTTGCTGTTCGTATCATTCATTTACACATCGAGCGGGGCGGCTCGGTGGGGGCTGCCATGTCGTATCGCCATGTTTTTGCGTTCAGGAGAAGCGTGACAGCAGGAAAACACAGAAACTCACCGGACACACCGGAGTTTTCAGCTCAGTTCGAGGTAATGCCTTTGAAAAGTCACCGCGCTGCAGTGGGAGAAACCAGCGTCTCACTGATGCTGCGTTCACGTGCAGTCGGGCAGACGGCCGTTGGTAACAAACCAGATGTCATTTTAATCAATGAAGCCGAGCGAAAGACGGTAAAACATGGGTCAGGGAAAACAATACGACATCGCCATGACAACAAATCAGATGTGGACTGATATCACTGTAACTGACGGACCACGTCTTCACATAGAGGCCGGTGATAACTTTACATGCAGCGGATGTCGTCGGTCTGCCCGGTTTCACGCGAATGCAGCATGAAAAGTACGAGGGAGCTGCTCCCGATTACACAATGTCCCTTTAAGTTTCCCAGTCTGTGATGACCGGGGGTCCATGTCAGCTGCTGGTGTTGGTCCTCTGAGCTTCATCAAGTCCAGCATCAATGCAGCCGTCTACCAGGACATTTTGGAGACCTTCATGCTTGCTTCAGTGGACCAGCTGTATGGGGATGCAGACTTCATCTTCCAGCAGGACTTGGCACCTGCCCACACTGCCAAAACTACAAAATCCTGCTTCAACAACCATGGATCACCATGCGGGGGTTGGCCCGCAAACCCACCTGACCGGAACCCCATTGAAAACATGTGGGACATCGTCAGAGAAAGCTGAACGGGAAGAGAGCGAACGATAAAGAAGAGCTCAAGGCTGTGATGGAAGCATGTTGGTCTCCATAACAGCTGAGATATGCCACAAGCTGCTAGCATCCATGCCGCGCCAGGTTAAAGCTGCTAGCATCCATGCCACGCCGGGTTAAAGCTGCTAGCATCCATGCCACGGCGGGTTAAAGCTGCTAGCATCCATGCCACGGCGGGTTAAAGCTGCTAGCATCCATGCCACGGCGGGTTAAAGCTGGTAGCATCCATGCCACGGCGGGTTAAAGCTGGTAGCATCCATGCCACGCCGGGTTAAAGCTGCTTGCATCCATGCCATGCCGGGTTAAAGCTGGTAGCATCCATGCCACGCCGGGTTAAAGCTGGTAGCATCCATGCCACGCCGGGTTAAAGCTGGTAGCATCCATGCCACGCCGAGTTAAAGCTGCTGACATCCATGCCACGCGGTTAAAGCTGCTAGCATCCATGCCACGCCGGGTTAAAGCTGCCGACATCCATGCCACGCGGGATCAAAGCTGCGAGCATCCATGCCAGCGGGGTCACAGCTGCGAAGTAGCATCCATGCCACACCGGGTTAAAGCTGGTAGCATCTATGCCACGCCGAGTTAAAGCTGCTGACATCCATGCCACGCCGAGTTAAAGCTGGTAGCATCCATGCCACGCCGAGTTAAAGCTGCTACATCCATGCCACGCCGGGCTAAAGCTGCTAGCATCCATGCCACGCCGAGTTAAAGCTGGTAGCATCCATGCCACGCCGAGTTAAAGCTGCTAGCATCCATGCCACACCGGGTTAAAGCTGCTAGCATCCATGCCACGCCGAGTTAAAGCTGCTGACATCCATGCCACGCCGGGTTAAAGCTGGTAGCATCCATGCCACGCCGAGTTAAAGCTGCTGACATCCATGCCACGGCGGGTTAAAGCTGGTAGCATCCATGCCACGCCGGGTTAAAGGCCCTTTCAGATAGAACACGTTTTTTGCGGCGTTCACCGCGGGGTAGGGCGCAGAGTCGGCGAAAGATCACAGCGGCAGCGAGCACGTCAGGCACGCGTTGCTAAGCGCAGACCAGGAAGTGTTTTGTCCCCCGGCACGTCATGAGATGTACCTCTCATCGTCGCAGCATAGAGCTTTTCTCCAAGAGGAGGAGGAGAAGATCGTGCAGCAGATAAAAGGGGGTGGGGGGTCCACCCAATCCTGATAACTAGCAGAACTGGGGGTCCAGGCTCGTCCCGGGAGCTGCATTCTTTCACACAGACCGCTTCCAGGTTTACTCAGGCTGAACAATGACCACTTTTTTCCCGAACTGGCCTCTTCTTATTGACGCGCTAGGATGTCGTCTGCCGCTGCGCCTGAACTGAAAAATTTTCACCCGGGCGCAGCGTGAGCGCCGCCGCGGCGGCATGCGTCCACCTTGTGTGCCGCGGAGCTCCGCGTCATGGCGGAGCGCGCTGCCGCGGCGGTACCATATACACAATGCATGGGTTTGTCACCGTCCTCTTGCGCTTGCCGCGTTCTATCTGAAAGGGCCTTAATGCTGGTAGCATCCATGCCACGCGGGGTTAAAGCTGCTAGCATCCATGCCACGTGGGGTTAAAGCTGCTAGCATCCATGCCATGCCGGGTTAAAGCTGCTAGCATGCATGCCACGCAGGGTTAAAGCTGCTAGCATCCATGCCATGCCAGGTTAAAGCTGCTAGCATCCATGCCACGCTCAGTTAAAGCTGCTAGCATCCGTGCCACGCTGGGTTAAAGCTGCTAGTATCCGTGCCACGCCGGGTTATAGCTGCTAGCATCTATGCCACGCCGGGTTATAGCTGCTAGCATCCATGCCACGCCAGGTTATAGCTGCTAGCATCTATGCCACTCCGGATAAAGCTGCTAGCATCCATGCCACGCCGGTTGCTGCTAGCATCCATGCCACGCCGGGTTATAGTTGCTAGCATCTATGCCATGCCGCCGGGTTAAAGCTGCTAGCATCCATGCCACGCCAGGTTAAAGCTGGTAGCATCCATGCCACGCCGGGTTAAAGCTGCTAGCATCCATGCCACGCCGGGTTATAGCTAGCATCTATGCCACGCCGGGTTAAAGCTGCTAGCATCCATGCCACGCCGGGTTGGGAAGCTGGTAGCATCCATGCCACGCCAGGTTAAAGCTGCTAGCATCCATGCCACGCCGGGTTAAAGCTGCTAGCATCCATGCCACGCCGGGTTAAAGCTGGTAGCATCCATGCCACGCCGGGTTAAAGCTGCTAGCATCCATGCCACGCCGGGTTAAAGCTGCTAGCATCCATGCCACGCCGGGTTAAAGCTGCTAGCATCCATGCCACGCCGGGTTAAAGCTGCTAGCACCATGCCACGCCGGGTTAAAGCTGCTTGGCATCCATGCCACGCCGGGTTAAGGAGTCATTCATGAAAAGGACCGAACCAAGTGCTAAGAACACATGCAAGATTTTATTTTAGGAGGCCTGGTATTTTTGCTTTTCCAATCATTTTATAATTGTTTTCATGAAATGAAATGAAAAAAACTTTATTCATCCCAGAAGGAAAATTCAGTAAATTTCATACAATCTTCTAATTTTTTGAGTTTTTGAATTTGAGGTTTTCTTAAGCTGCAACTTCTAATCAGCAACATCCAAACAAATAAAAGCTTGAAATATATTGATCTGCATATTACTTAGCTATACAATGTGTAATTTCTCAATTTTTAAGTTGAATTACAGAAATACATGAACTTTTCCCGGATATTTTATTTTTTTGGGTAGTACCTGTATGAATATTGGAACTATATGGGGTCGCTGGGGTTTAAAACGTACTCCCAATCCCGGAGCAGAGAAAGTTAGAAGTGAGAGGAAACTGTCACTGAATGATTTGCTGCAGCTTCACTCCCTGAACACACACAGCTCCTCCAGCTGTAGCAGAGTCCTGCACCTGCTTCACCTCAGCGGGGAAGTGGAGCGCTAACGGCTTCGTTTTTGAGGTGGAAGCAGTGGAATTTAACAGCTGATCAGTCTGAGTTTTTTAAACGATGTGGAGCAGCACAGTTACTTACTTACTCAGAATTGCCCCTTCAGGATAAAAGTATCTAGAACTAGAAAGAGCGAGGAGAGGCTTAACTGCCGTTGTGTGCGTGTTTTAGTTCACAACATCCTCCTCCTTATAAATGCAGCCAGACAGGTTAATCCCGACAGTTTCTCCCTCTACTTTTGCTGTTTCGGCCACTAATTGCATCACTAGACTTTTATAAACAATCCCTTTAATTATGTTTCATATGTAAAACCTCTTCATTTGATAAATATTATTTTAATGATTTTTTTTTTTTAAATCACTTGTCAATTTAATGTATTTCAGCTGTGAATTCCATTCTTTCGTGCCTCTGTACATCACAGTTCATTGACTTTGCAGTAATCCAGTTGGGACAAATATCAGTGATTGGATAATAGTTTTGAGAATATTTTGAGTCATAAAAGTTGCACGCCCCCACATCTTTGGAATCATGTTATGAATGTGTTTTCTCCATCATAACTTGTGGTGTTGTGGTGTGTTGTGGTCTGCAGTGTAGAGCCTGTGTGACCTTCAGCGGTGGTCTTCCTCTCCCCTCCAGGTATAGAAAACTGGCTCTGAGGTGGCACCCAGATAAGAATCCCGACAACAAGGAGGATGCTGAGGAGGAAGTTTAAGGAGCTGTCGGAGGCGTATGAAGTCCTGTCAGACGGTAGGTATCAGCCCCATCATCATCATCATCACCACAGTGTTTGTCCCCTCTGAGACGCGTCGCCTTCTCCTCTTCCAGCCAACAAGAGGAGCATCTACGACCGCTACGGCAAAGAGGGGCTGACGGGGGGCAATGGGGGCAGAGGTGAGCTCAACGTTTTAGTCTTCAGTCCTGGAGACCAGTCCTTCATGGTCCGGTCAACCACCGGGTCTTTGACCAGTAATCCATCAATTAATCAACTCTTTCACAATCTGAGCCCCA
>JALJCO010011172.1:80000-89302 GCA_023101725.1 Atherinomorus stipes | reverse complement strand
ATATTTACACAGTTAAAACAGTTACACATAAAAGTAAACAATATATTTACACAGTTAAAACAGTTACACATAAAAGTAAACAATAATATTTACACAGTTAAAACAGTTACACATAAAAGTAAACAATAGTATTTACACGGTTAAAACAGTTACACATAAAAGTAAACAATATATTTACACAGTTAAAACAGTTACACATAAAAGTAAACAATAATATTTACACAGTTAAAACAGTTACACATAAAAGTAAACAATAGTATTTACACAGTTAAAACAGTTACACATAAAAGTAAACAATAATATTTACACAGTTAAAACAGTTACACATAAAAGTAAACAATATATTTACACAGTTAAAACAGTTACACATAAAAGTAAACAATATATTTACACAGTTAAAACAGTTACACATAAAAGTAAACAATAATATTTACACAGTTAAAACAGTTACACATAAAAGTAAACAATAGTATTTACACGGTTAAAACAGTTACACATAAAAGTAAACAATATATTTACACAGTTAAAACAGTTACACAATAAAAGTAAACAATAATATTTACACAGTTAAAACAGTTACACATAAAAGTAAACACTTTTAAGTTGTATAATGTTTCTTAACAGAAATTTTTTAAAATATTTATTTGTTTGTTTGTTTGTTTGTTCTTTTGATTTTTCCATCCATCATCTCCTCTCTGACCACCAGGGGGAGCAGCGACCTGTTCCATCCAGCAGAAGCCTCGAAGAAGAAAACGAGGAAGCGGTTTGAAGAGTTTCAGCGCCACTGACGTTGCGGTCCTCAGGAACCCGGTTCTGGACGACTGAAGACCCGGTTCAGGAGGGCTGAAGACCCGGTTCTGGAGTACTACAGACCCGGTTCAGGAGGGCTGAAGACCCGGTTCTGGAGTACTACAGACCCGGTTCAGGAGGGCTGAAGACCCGGTTCTGGAGGACTACAGACCCGGTTTCTGTCTGGACCGGGACATGGAGTCTTTGCAGCGGTTCCTGGATGAGTTCAGATCCAGCAGCGAAGCTGTGAGTAACGATCCAGGTCTAGAACTGGTCTCTGAGGTCCGGATCAGTCCGGTCCAGGTCTAGAACTGGTCTCTGAGGTCCGGATCTGTCCGGCCAGGTCAAGAACTGGTCTCTGAGGTCCGGATCAGTCCGGTCCAGGTCTAGAACTGGTCTCTGAGGTCCGGGTCTGTCCAGCCAGGTCAAGAACTGGTCTCTGAGGTCCGGATCAGTCCGGTCCAGGTCTAGAACTGGTCTCTGAGGTCCGGATCAGTCTGGTCCAGGTCTAGAACTGGTCTCTGAGGTCCTGATCTGTCCGGCCAGGTCAAGAACTGGTCTCTGAGGTCCGGATCAGTCCGGTCCAGGTCTAGAACTGGTCTCTGAGGTCCGGATCAGTTCGGTCCCGGTCAAGAACTGGTCTCTGAGGTCCGGATCAGTCCGGTCCAGGTCTAGAACTGGTCTCTGAGGTCCGGATCAGTCCGGTCCAGGTCTAGAACTGGTCTCTGAGGTCCGGGTCTGTCCAGCCAGGTCAAGAACTGGTCTCTGAGGTCCGGATCAGTCTGGTCCAGGTCTAGAACTGGTCTCTGAGGTCCGGATCAGTCCGGTCCAGGTCTAGAACTGGTCTCTGAGGTCCGGATCAGTCCGGTCCAGGTCTAGAACTGGTCTCTGAGGTCCGGATCAGTCCGGTCCAGGTCTAGAACTGGTCTCTGAGGTCCGGATCAGACCGGTCCAGGTCTAGAACTGGTCTCTGAGGTCTGTATCAGTCCGTCCAAGTCAAATCCGTGCTCCTCTCCTCCTTTCCTCCTCCAGGAGTCTTTGTGGTTGAAAAACATTTTTACCTTCATCTCTCAACACCTGGATCCTGGTCGCTGTGGCTCCGCCTCCACATGTGGCTCCGCCCCCACCTTTGCCAACCAGTCGTCTCCAGGTGAGTGGTCCAGGTGTTTTCTAGCTGCAGAAGCAGTCTGATAGGCCATGTCTTCATGGTGGACACGTTGGACTTCCTGGAGGTCTGTGAGGACATCAGGGTTAGATAAGAACAGGAATCAGAACCAGAATTTGAATCAGAATCAGAATCAGAATGAGAACCAGAGTTAGGATCAGAATTAGAACAGAATAAGAACCAGAATTACACTAGGAATCAGAATGAGAGTATCAATCAGAATCAGAATGAGAGTATCAATCAGAACCAGATTTAGAGTAGGAATCAGATTTAGAGTTGGAATCAGAATCAGATTAAGAGTATAAATCAGAATCAGATCTAGAGTAGGAATCAGAATCAGATAGGAATCAGAATCAGAGCTACAATAGGAATTATAATCAGAATTAGAGTAGGAACCAGAATCGGATTTAGAGTATAAATCAGAATCAGATTTCAGAGTTCCAGGTCTGGTTCTGACTCTGGAACTGATAAAAGACCGGATCCAGGTCTGGTCCTGATTCTTGAACTGATAAAAGACCAGATCCAGGTCTGGTTCTGACTTTGGAACTGATAAAAGACCAGATCCAGGTCTGGTTCTGACTCGGGAACTGATAAAAGACCAGATTCAGGTCTGGTTCTGACTCTGTAATTGATAAAAGACCAGATCCAGGTCTGGTTCTGATTCTGGAACTGATAAAAGACCGGATCCAGGTCTGGTTCTGACTCTGTAATTGATAAAAGACCAGATCCAGGTCTGGTTCTGATTCTGGAACTGATAAAAGACCAGATCCAGGTCTGGTTCTGACTTTGGAACTGATAAAAGACCGGATCCAGGTCTGGTTCTGACTCTGGAACTGATAAAAGACCGGATCCAGGTCTGGTCCTGATTCTTGAACTGATAAAAGACCAGATCCAGGTCTGGTTCTGACTTTGGAACTGATAAAAGACCAGATCCAGGTCTGGTTCTGACTCGGGAACTGATAAAAGACCAGATTCAGGTCTGGTTCTGACTCTGTAATTGATAAAAGACCAGATCCAGGTCTGGTTCTGATTCTGGAACTGATAAAAGACCGGATCCAGGTCTGGTTCTGACTCTGTAATTGATAAAAGACCAGATCCAGGTCTGGTTCTGATTCTGGAACTGATAAAAGACCAGATCCAGGTCTGGTTCTGACTTTGGAACTGATAAAAGACCGGATCCAGGTCTGGTTCTGACTCTGGAACTGATAAAAGGACCGGATCCAGGTCTGGTTCTGACTCTGGAACTGATAAAAGACCAGATCCAGGTCTGGTTCTGACTCAGAATTAAAGTAGGAATTTAATTCTGCAGAAATAAACATGTTTACAGCAGAAAACATGTTTATTTCTGCTGTAAACATATTTATTCCTGCTGTAAACATGTTTATTCCTGCTGTAAACATGTTTATTTCTGCTGTAAACATGTTTATTCCTGCTGTAAACATGTTTATTTCTGCTGTAATCGTGTTTATTCCTGCTGTAAACATGTTTATTTCTGCTGTAAACATGTTTATTCCTGCTGTTATCGTGTTTATTCCTGCTGTAAACATGTTTATTCCTGCTGTAATCGTGTTTATTCCTGCTGTAAACATGTTTATTTCTGCTGTAAACATGTTTATTCCTGCTGTAATCGTGTTTATTCCTGCTGTAAACATGTTTATTCCTGCTGTAATCGTGTTTATTCCTGCTGTAAACATGTTTATTTCTGCTGTAAACATGTTTATTCCTGCTGTAATCGTGTTGATTCCTGCTGTAAACATGTTTATTTCTGCTGTAAACATGTTTATTCCTGCTGTAAACATGTTTATTTCTGCTGTAATCGTGTTTATTCCTGCTGTAAACATGTTTATTTCTGCTGTAAACATGTTTATTCCTGCTGTAATCGTGTTTATTCCTGCTGTAAACATGTTTATTTCTACTGTAAACATGTTTATTTCTGCTGTAAACATATTAATACATGTACAGCCTGCTGTGAAGACGGTGTCACAGCCGTGGTGATGGCAAGATGCTACATCACTCTGTAATAAACTGTTTACCACAGTTTTTTACTGTTTACTACTGTTGTTTACCATTTACAGCTGTTAACCCCTGTTTACTACTGTTTACTAACTGCTGCCTTTGTCAACTGTTGTTTCAGGTGTGTCCACAAACCTGAGTGTGTATCAGCTCAGTGTGTGTGTGGTGCAGAAGATCCAGGAGAAGATGTGTATTGCTCACAGTCTACCTGTCAGCTACAGGTAACACACCTGATGACATCATCACGTTCTACCTGTCAGCTACAGGTAACACACACGTCCACCTGGTTAAACCCCTCCAGGGCGTGTCTTCACCTGTCCTGTCCATCTTCAGGCTGCTGTCTGTCTCAGAGCTCGTCTCTCAGCAACACCTGGCCTGTGTCAGCAACTTGTCCTGGACCACCAATCAGCAGCGAGCCTGGGCCAAGGAGGCGGAGCTTAGTCTGCCTGGGGGGCGGGCCCTGCCGCGGGTCAACCTCCTGCTGGTTGGCTTTCTGAGAGAGGGGCGAGGTGACGAGTGGAGGTTGACTGACGGCAGCGGCAGTGTCAGGTGTGAGGTAAGTCTGAGGAGGGGGCGGAGCTTAGTCTACCTGGTTAAACCTGTATCCGTCCCGTCTGGTTAGACTCCGCCCACCTTACCTGGTTAAACCTGTATCCGTCCCATCTGGTTAGACTCCGCCCATCTTACCTGGTTAAACCTGTATCCGTCCCGTCTGGTTAGACTCCGCCCACCTTACCTGGTTAAACCTGTATCCGTCCCGTCTGGTTAGACTCCGCCCACCTTACCTGGTTAAACCTGTATCCGTCCAGTCTGGTTGGACTCCGCACACCTTACCTGTTAAACCTTTATCCGTCCCGCCTGTTAGACTCCGCCCACCTTACCTGTTAAACCTTTATTCGTCCCGCCTGTTAGACTCCGCCCACCTTACCTGTTAAACCTTTATCCGTCCCGCCTGTTAGACTCCGCCCACCTTACCTGTTAAACCTTTATTCGTCCCGCCTGTTAGACTCCGCCCACCTTACCTGTTAAACCTTTATCCGTCCCGCCTGTTTGACTCCGCCCACCTTACCTGTTAAACCTTTATTCGTCCCGCCTGTTAGACTCCGCCCACCTTACCTGTTAAACCTTTATTCGTCCCGCCTGTTAGACTCCGCCCACCTTACCTGTTAAACCTTTATTCGTCCCGCCTGTTTGACTCCGCCCACCTTACCTGTTAAACCTTTATTCGTCCCGCCTGTTAGACTCCGCCCACCTTACCTGTTAAACCTTTATCCGTCCCGCCTGTTAGACTCCGCCCACCTTACCTGTTAAACCTTTATTTGTCCAGTCTGGTTAGACTCCGCCCACCTTACCTGGTTAAACCTTTATCCGTCCTGTTTGATTAGACTCCGCCCACCTTACCTGGTTAAACCTTTATCCGTCCCGCCTGTTAGACTCCGCCCACCTTACCTGTTAAACCTTTATTCGTCCCGCCTGTTAGACTCTGCCCATCTTACCTGTTAAACCTTTATCCGTCCCGCCTGTTAGACTCCGCCCACCTTACCTGTTAAACCTTTATCCGTCCCGCCTGTTAGACTCTGCCCATCTTACCTGTTAAACCTTTATCCGTCCCGCCTGTTAGACTCCGCCCACCTTACCTGTTAAACCTTTATTTGTCCAGTCTGGTTGGACTCCGCCCACCTTACCTGGTTAAACCTTTATCCGTCCTGTTTGATTAGACTCCGCCCACCTTACCTGGTTAAACCTTTATCCGTCCCGCCTGTTAGACTCCGCCCACCTTACCTGTTAAACCTTTATTCGTCCCGCCTGTTAGACTCCGCCCACCTTACCTGGTTAAACCTTTATCCGTCCTGTTTGATTAGACATAGCCCACCTTACCTGGTTAAACCTTTATCCGTCCCGCCTGTTAGACTCCGCCCACCTTACCTGGTGAAACCTTTATTTGTCCCGTCTGGTAAGACTCCGTCCACCTTAGCCCAGGTCATGGTGTCTCACCTGGTCTCTCCTGATCCTGGGTTACCAGTCTGTCTCACCTGTGTCCCCACAGTGCCTGTCTCCGTCTCCTGTGTGGCTCAACCGTCCTGTCTTCCTCCCTCACTGGAACTACATCCCCCATGATGCCTCCGGGCAGGATGAAGGACACCTGGAGCTGATTGGTTCTCCTCTTCTACTGTGTCCTGGTTCTGATCAGGGATTGGCTGCCGGGCCTGGAGAAGGGGCGGGGCTTAGCAGAGCCGTGGGCATCACAGAGGCTATGGAGTTGCTGCAGAACAGGTGGGTCACACAACACACCTGGGGTCTCATTTATAAAACTGTGCGTAGGATCTATTCTAAAAGTGTACGTGTGCCAAAAACCCAAAGTTTGCTTACGCCGAAAAATATTCAGATTTATAAAACCGGGAGTACGCAAAAATCCAAGCAATTTCCCCTTTCCAAATCACACTCTCCTTGGAAGTTTGCGCAGGTGAATTTGGCTCATATCCCCCCCCCCCCCCCCCCCCCCCCACGCCCACTTTCTACCATGAAGGGTCAATGCAAAGCACCTCATGGATGTTTCTGCATATAAATAAGCAGCTTGATCGTGGCGACTTAGAAGACGAGAAAACGCAGTTTCATGGAGAATGAAGTGGAGGAGCTTGTTGTTGGTGAAACGTTGAAAGAACGTTATATTTGGACGTCACCGTGGAATCACAGATAAACAGAAGTGACATCACGTTGCTGCAACGGTGAATGAACACAACGGCTGCTGCACACCGGAGCACGTTGTGGTCAAAAACTGATTAAACCGGGATTAAACGCAATCGGCGGGTCGGTCGAGTCCAGTTTAACACACAGATCCAGGAGTTCCCAAACTTTCTGAGCTACGACCCCCCCAGATACCAGACGTTGTTGTTCCTGACCCCCCCCCCCCTCCCCCAATATACCAGACGTTGTTGTTCCTGACCCCCCCAGATACCAGACGTTGTTATTCCTGACCCCCGCAACAGCTGAGCTCTTTATTGTGCGACATTTCAGATCATCCTGCAGCATCTACATGTGAGGCTGGAAAACTGTCAGAATCTTCATGAATTAGGGGGATAATGGGGCGGGGGGGGTTGGTGGATTGTTAATTAATTGAAATTAAAAATACTTTATTAATCCCAGAAGGGAAATTTAATATTTGTAATACTGTTTTTTTCTTTTTTTTACAATATAACATCTATCTAACACAACAATAATATAAAAAGTACAAGTGCAACAATAATCATACATATGTACACAACTGTAAGAAAACATCATTTAAAAAAAACAACTTAGCTGACCAAGATATGAGAAGGAGCTTTTGCAAGATATTGCTAAATTGCAGTTTTTATTCTGAGTTAGGCTCTAATTTATTTATTAGAAAATGAATGCGTTTATATTCCTACAGATTAATCTCCTGCATTAACAGATTTATTTTGACAACCCTAAAAATTCTAAATGTATTTAGTTTATAGCGATTACAATCGTCTGGCGACCCTCTGAATGATCTAAGAATCCCCAGTTCGGGAAGGTTGCTCAGGGGAATCTATCGGTATCAGTCAGTAATCATGGAGGAATATTGGTGGTTTCTAAACTCTCTCCATCTTTATCCTCTTCTTTCCATGATCTTCCAGCAGTGCAGCGCGTCCATGTGAAGCATTATGCACGAGTGTCACCGTTTCCTCAGTAATTACAATCAGCCTCCACACCTGGTTACAGGTAACCTACCAATAACTGTCATCCTATATAACTGAAGCTGCAGCTACTGTAGCTCTGAAATGAGGCTGATGGATCGTACAGCTCAATCCAGGAACAGACGGGGGTTTACGATGGTCTCCAGTCTGATATGATGGTTAAATGCACGATCGTGGCTTCAGCTCATCATCTTACCAGTGGTGCTGCAAGTTTCCCGTCTCCAAAATGTTCGTGCGCAGGTTCAGAGTTTGCGTACAGGTGCGCACATTTTCCCGTCAGGTTTGTTTTTATAAATCTGAAACTTTGCGTGGAAAATTACTTACGTCACTTTCAGGCTGTTTGTGCGTAAGCAGCTTTATAAATGAGACCACTGAGCTCTACATCACCTGCAGAACAGGTGGGCCACATGACACACCTGAGCTCTACATCACCTGCAGAACAGGTGGGTCACATGACACAACTGAGCTCTACATCACCTGCAGAACAGGTGGGCCACATGACACACCTGAGCTCTACATCACCTGCAGAACAGGTGGGCCACATGACACACCTGAGCTCTACATCACCTGCAGAACAGGTGGGCCACATGACACACCTGAGCTCTACATCACCTGCAGAACAGGTGGGCCACATGACACACCTGAGCTCTACATCACCTGCAGAACAGGTGGATCACATGACACACCTGAGCTCTACATCACCTGCAGAACAGGTGGGTCACATGACACACCTGAGCTCTACATCACCTGCAGAACAGGTGGATCACATGACACACCTGAGCTCTACATCACCTGCAGAACAGGTGGGTCACATGACACACCTGAGCTCTACATCACCTGCAGAACAGGTGGGTCACATGACACACCTGAGCTCTACATCACCTGCAGAACAGGTGGGTCACATGACACAACTGAGCTCTACATCACCTGCAGAACAGGTGGGTCACATGACACACCTGAGCTCTACATCACCTGCAGAACAGGTGGGCCACATGACACACCTGAGCTCTACATCACCTGCAGAACAGGTGGGCCACATGACACAACTGAGCTCTACATCACCTGCAGAACAGGTGGGCCACATGACACACCTGAGCTCTACATCACCTGCAGAACAGGTGGGCCACATGACACACCTGAGCTCTACATCACCTGCAGAACAGGTGGGTCACATGACACACCTGAGCTCTACATCACCTGCAGAACAGGTGGGCCACATGACACACCTGAGCTCTACATCACCTGCAGAACAGGTGGGCCACATGAGACACCTGAGCTCTACATCACCTGCAGAACAGGTGGGCCACATGACACACCTGAGCTCTACATCACCTGCAGAACAGGTGGGCCACATGACACACCTGAGCTCTACATCACCTGCAGAACAGGTGGGTCACATGACACACCTGAGCTCTACATCACCTGCAGAACAGGTGGGTCACATGACACACCTGAGCTCTACATCACCTGCAGAACAGGTGGGTCACATGACACACCTGAGCTCTACATCACCTGCAGAACAGGTGGGTCACATGACACACCTGAGCTCTACATCACCTGCAGAACAGGTGGGTCACATGACACACCTGAGCTCTACATCACCTGCAGAACAGGTGGGTCACATGACACACCTGAGCTCT
>JALJCO010011172.1:32500-75000 GCA_023101725.1 Atherinomorus stipes | reverse complement strand
GGACCCTACGTAGGGATCACGCCATTCTGTATGGGTGTCCGAATGTCCTCCCTCCTCCCTACATAGGGCCCTACATAGGGATCAGGCCATTCTGTAGGGGTGTCCGAATGTCCCTCCCTCCTCCCTACATATGGCTCTACGTAGGGATCAGGCCATTCTGAGGGGTGTCAGAATGACTCCCCTCCTCCCTACATAGGGCCCTACATAGGGATCAGGCCATTCTGTAGGGGTGTCCGAATGTCCTCCCTCCCTCCCTACATAGGGCCCTACATAGGGATCAGGCCATTCTGTAGTGGTGTCAGAATGTCCTCCCTCCTCCCTACATAGGACCCTACGTAGGGATCACGCCATTCTGTATGGGTGTCCGAATGTCCTCCCTCCTCCCTACATAGGGCCCTACATAGGGATCAGGCCATTCTGTAGGGGTGTCCGAATGTCCTCCCTCCTCCCAGGACCCTACGTAGGGATCACGCCATTCTGTAGTGGTGTCTGAATTTCCACCCTTCTCCCAGGACCCTACGTAGGGATCACGCCATTCTGTAGTGGTGTCTGAATGTCCACCCTTCTCCCAGGACCCTACGTAAGGATCATGCCATTCTGTAGTGGTGTCCGAATGTCCTCCCTCCTCCCTACATAGGGCCCTACATAGGGATCATGCCATTCTGTAGTGGTGTCAGAATGTCCTCCCTCCTCCCTACATAGGGCCCTACATAGGGATCATGCCATTCTGTAGTGGTGTCAGAATGTCCTCCCTCCTCCCTACATAGGACCCTATGTAGGGATCACGCCATTCTGTAGGGGTGTCCGAATGTCCACCCTTCTCCCTACATAGGGCCCTACGTAGGGATCACACCATTCTGAAGTGGTGTCCGAATGTCCACCCTTCTCCCTACATAGGGCCCTACGTAGGGATCACGCCATTCCGAAGTGGTGTCCGAATGTCCAACCTTCTCCCTACATAGGACCCTACGTAGGGATCACGCCATTCTGTAGCGGTGTCCGAATGTCCGATCCTTCTAAATACATAGGGCCCTGCGTAGGGATTACGCCATTCTGATGTGGTGTCCGAATGTCCACCTTTCTCCCTACAGAGGGCCCTACGTAGGGATCACGCCATTCTGTAGCGGTGTCCGAATGTCCACCCTTCTCCCTACATAGGGCCCTACATAGTGATCACGCCATTCTGATGTGGTGTCCGAAAGTCCACCCTTCTCCCTACATAGGGCCCTACGTAGGGATCATGCCATTCTGATGTGGAGTCCGAATGTCCACCCTTCTCCCTACATAGGGCCCTACGTAGGGATCACGCCATTCTGAAGTGGAGTCAGAATGTCCACCCTTCTCCCCACATAGGGCCCTACGTAGGGATCATGCCATTCTGATGTGGAGTCCGAATGTCCACCCTTCTCCCTACATAGGGCCCTACGTAGGTATCACGCCATTCCGAAGTGGTGTCCGAATGTCCACCCTTCTCCCTACAGAGGGCCCTACGTAGGGATCACGCCATTCTGAAGTGGAGTCCGAATGTCCTCCCTCTTCCCTACATAGGACCCTACGTAGGGATCACGCCATTCTGTAGCGGTGTCCAAATGTCTGATCCTTCTAAATACAGAGGGCCCTACGTAGGGACCACGCCATTCTGTAGCGGTGTCCGAATGTCCACCCTTCTCCCTACAGAGGGCCCTATGTAGGACTCACGCCATTCTGAAGTGGAGTCAGAATGTCCACCCTTCTCCCTACATAGGGCCCTACGTAGGGATCACACCATTCTGAAGTGGTGTCCGAATGTCCACCCTTCTCCCTACATAGGGCCCTACGTAGGGATCACGCCATTCCGAAGTGGTGTCCGAATGTCCAACCTTCTCCCTACATAGGACCCTACGTAGGGATCACGCCATTCTGTAGCGGTGTCCGAATGTCCGATCCTTCTAAATACATAGGGCCCTGCGTAGGGATTACGCCATTCTGATGTGGTGTCCGAATGTCCACCTTTCTCCCTACAGAGGGCCCTACATAGGGATCACGCCATTCTGATGTGGTGTCCGAAAGTCCACCCTTCTCCCTACATAGGGCACTACGTAGGGATCATGCCATTCTGATGTGGAGTCCGAATGTCCACCCTTCTCCCTACATAGGGCCCTACGTAGGGATCACGCCATTCTGAAGTGGAGTCCGAATGTCCACCCTTCTCCCCACATAGGGCCCTACGTAGGGATCATGCCATTCTGATGTGGAGTCCGAATGTTCACCCTTCTCCCTACATAGGGCCCTACGTAGGGATCACGCCATTCTGAAGTGGTGTCCGAATGTCCACCCTTCTCCCTACATAGGGCCCTACGTAGGTATCACGCCATTCCGAAGTGGTGTCCGAATGTCCACCCTTCTCCCTACATAGGGCCCTACGTAGGGATCACGCCATTCTGTAGCGGTGTCCGAATGTCCTCCCTCTTCCCTACATAGGACCCTACGTAGGGATCACGCCATTCTGTAGCGGTGTCCGAATGTCCACCCTTCTCCCTACAGAGGGCCCTATGTAGGACTCACGCCATTCTGAAGTGGAGTCAGAATGTCCACCCTTCTCCCTTCAGAGGGCCCTACGTAGGACTCACGCCATTCTGAAGTGGTGTCCGAATGTCCGATCCTTCTAAATACATAGGGCCCTACGTAGGGACCACGCCATTCTGTAGCGGTGTCCGAATGTCCACCCTTCTCCCTACAGAGGGCCCTATGTAGGACTCACGCCATTCTGAAGTGGAGTCAGAATGTCCACCCTTCTCCCTACAGAGGGCCCTACGTAGGGATCACGCCATTCTGAAGTGGAGTCAGAATGTCCACCCTTCTCCCTTCAGAGGGCCCTACGTAGGACTCACGCCATTCTGAAGTGGTGTCCGAATGTCCGATCCTTCTAAATACATAGGACCCTACATAGCGATCACGCTATTCTGATGTGGTGTCCGAATGTCCACCCTTCTCCCTACATGGGGCCCTACGTAGGGATCACGCCATTCTGATGTGGTGTCCGAATGTCCACCCTTCTCCCTACATAGGACCCTACGTAGGGATCACGCCATTCTGATGTGGTGTCCGGATGTCCTCCCTCCTTCCTACATAGGACCCTAGGTAGGGATCACGCCATTCTGTAGCGCTGTCCGGATGTCCGATCCTTCTAAATACATAGGGCCCTACGTAGGGATTAAGCCATTCTGATGTGGTGTCCGAATGTCCACCTTTCTCCCTACATGGGGCCCTACGTAGGGATCACGCCATTCTGATGTGGTGTCCAAATGTCCACCCTTCTCCCTACATAGGGCCCTACATAGGGATCACGCCATTCTGATGTGGTGTCCAAAAGTCCACCCTTCTCCCTACATAGGGCCCTACGTAGGGATCATGCCATTCTGATGTGGAGTCCGAATGTCCACCCTTCTCCCTACATAGGGCCCTACGTAGGGATCATGCCATTCTGAAGTGGAGTCCGAATGTCCACCCTTCTCCCCACATAGGGCCCTACGTAGGGATCATGCCATTCTGATGTGGAGTCCGAATGTCCACCCTTCTCCCTACATAGGGCCCTACGTAGGTATCACGCCATTCCGAAGTGGTGTCCGAATGTCCACCCTTCTCCCTACAGAGGGCCCTACGTAGGGATCACGCCATTCTGAGGTGGAGTCCGAATGTCCTCCCTCATCCCTACATAGGACCCTACGTAGGGATCACGCCATTATGTAGCGGTGTCCGAATGTCCGATCCTTCTAAATACATAGGGCCCTACGTAGGGACCACGCCATTCTGTAGCGGTGTCCGAATATCCACCCTTCTCCCTACAGAGGGCCCTATGTAGGACTCACGCCATTCTGAAGTGGAGTCAGAATGTCCACCCTTCTCCCTACATAGGGCCCTACGTAGGGATCACACCATTCTGAAGTGGTGTCCGAATGTCCACCCTTCTCCCTACAGAGGGCCCTACGTAGGGATCACGCCATTCCGAAGTGGTGTCCGAATGTCCAACCTTCTCCCTACATAGGACCCTACGTAGGGATCACGCCATTCTGTAGCGGTGTCCGAATGTGCGATCCTTCTAAATACATAGGGCCCTGCGTAGGGATTACGCCATTCTGATGTGGTGTCCAAATGTCCACCTTTCTCCCTACAGAGGGCCCTACGTAGGGATCACGCCATTCTGATGTGGTGTCCGAATGTCCACCCTTCTCCCTACATAGGACTCTACGAAGGGATCACGCCATTCTGTAGGGGTGTCCGAATGTCCTCCCTACATTGTACCCTAAGTAGGGATCAGGCCATTCTGTAGGGGTGTCCGAATGTCCACCCTCCTCTCACATAGGGCCCTACATAGGGATCAGGCCATTCTGTAGTGGTGTCCGAATGTCCTCCCTCCTCCCTACATAGGGCCCTACATAGGGATCAGGCCATTCTGTAGTGGTGTCCCAATGTCCTCCCTCCTCCCTACATAGGGCCCTACATAGGGATCACGCCATTCTGATGTGGTGTCCGAAAGTCCACCCTTCTCCCTACATAGGGCCCTACGTAGGGATCATGCCATTCTGATGTGGAGTCCGAATGTCCACCCTTCTCCCTACATAGGGCCCTACGTAGGGATCACGCCATTCTGAAGTGGAGTCCGAATGTCCACCCCTTCTCCCCACATAGGGCCCTACGTAGGGATCATGCCATTCTGATGTGGAGTCCGAATGTCCACCCCTTCTCCCTACATAGGGCCCTACGTGGGTATCACGCCATTCCGAGGTGGTGTCCGAATGTCCACCCTTCTCCCTACATAGGGCCCTACGTAGGGATCACGCCATTCTGTAGCGGTGTCCGAATGTCCTCCCTCTTCCCTACATAGGACCCTACGTAGGGATCACGCCATTCTGTAGCGGTGTCCGAATGTCCACCCTTCTCCCTACAGAGGGCCCTATGTAGGACTCACGCCATTCTGAAGTGGAGTCAGAATGTCCACCCTTCTCCCTTCAGAGGGCCCTACGTAGGGATCACACCATGCTGTAGGGGTGTCCAAATGTCCACCCTTCTCCCTACATAGGGCCCTACGTAGGGATCACGCCATTCCGAAGTGGTGTCCGAATGTCCACCCTTCTCCCTACATAGGACCCTAGGTAGGGATCACGCCATTCTGTAGCGGTGTCCGAATGTCCGATCCTTCTAAATACATAGGGCCCTGCGTAGGGATCACGCCATTCTGATGTGGTGTCCGAATGTCCACCCTTCTCCCTACATAGGGCCCTACGTAGGTATCACACCATTCCGAAGTGGTGTCCGAATGTCCACCCTTCTCCCTACAGAGGGCCCTACGTAGGGATCACGCCATTCTGAAGTGGAGTCCGAATGTCCTCCCTCCTCCCTACATAGGACCCTAGGTAGGGATCACGCCATTCTGTAGCGGTGTCCGGATGTCCGATCCTTCTAAATACATAGGGCCCTACGTAGGGATTACGCCATTCTGATGTGGTGTCCGAATGTCCACCTTTCTCCCTACAGAGGGCCCTACGTAGGGATCACGCCATTCTGATGTGGTGTCCAAATGTCCACCCTTCTCCCTACATAGGGCCCTACATAGGGATCACGCCATTCTGATGTGGTGTCCGAAAGTCCACCCTTCTCCCTACATAGGGCCCTACGTAGGGATCATGCCATTCTGATGTGGAGTCCGAATGTCCACCCTTCTCCCTACATAGGGCCCTACGTAGGGATCATGCCACTCTGAAGTGGAGTCCGAATGTCCACCCTTCTCCCCACATAGGGCCCTACGTAGGGATCATGCCATTCTGATGTGGAGTCCGAATGTCCACCCTTCTCCCTACATAGGGCCCTACGTAGGTATCACGCCATTCCGAAGTGGTGTCCGAATGTCCACCCTTCTCCCTACAGAGGGCCCTACGTAGGGATCACGCCATTCTGAGGTGGAGTCCGAATGTCCTCCCTCATCCCTACATAGGACCCTACGTAGGGATCACGCCATTATGTAGCGGTGTCCGAATGTCCGATCCTTCTAAATACATAGGGCCCTACGTAGGGACCACGCCATTCTGTAGCGGTGTCCGAATGTCCACCCTTCTCCCTACAGAGGGCCCTATGTAGGACTCACGCCATTCTGAAGTGGTGTCTGAATGTCCACCCTTCTCCCTACATAGGGCCCTACGTAGGGATCACACCATTCTGAAGTGGTGTCCGAATGTCCTTCCTCCTCCCTACATAGGACCCTACGAAGGGATCACGCCATTCTGTAGGGGTGTCCGAATGACCCCCGTCCTCCCTACATAAGGCCCTACATAGGGATCAGGCCATTCTGTAGTGGTGTCCGAATGTCCACCCTTCTCCCTACATAGGGCCCTACGTAGGTATCACACCATTCCGAAGTGGTGTCCGAATGTCCACCCTTCTCCCTACAGAGGGCCCTACGTAGGGATTACACCATTCCGAAGTGGTGTCCGATTTTCCATCCTCCTCCCTACAGAGGGCCCTACGTAGGGATCATGCCATTCTGTAGCGGTGTCTGAATGTCCTCCCTTCTCCCTACAGAGGGCCCTACGTAGGGATCACGCCATTCTGAAGTGGAGTCCGAATGTCTACCCTTCTCCCCACATAGGGCCCTATGTAGGGATCACGCCATTCTGAAGTGGTGTCCGAATGTCCACCCTTCTCCCTACAGAGGGCCCTACGTAGGGATCACACCATTCTGAAGTGGTGTCCGAATGTCCACCCTTCTCCCTACAGAGGGCCCTACGTAGGACTCACGCCATTCTGAAGTGGTGTCCGAATGTCCGATCCTTCTAAATACATAGGACCCTACGTAGGGATCTCGCCATTCTGATGTGGTGTCCGAATGTCCACCCTTCTCCCTACATGGGGCCCTACATAGGGATCACGCCATTCTGATGTGGTGTCCGAATGTCCTCCCTCCTCCCTACATAGGGCCCTACATAGGGATTACACCATTCCGAAGTGGTGTCCGATTTTCCATCCTCCTCCCTACATAGGGCCCTACGTAGGTATCACGCCATTCTGTAGGGGTGTCCAAATGTCCACCCTTCTCCCTACATAGGGCCCTACATAAGGATCAGGCCATTCTGTAGTGGTGTCCGAATGTCCTCCCTCCTCCCTGCATAGGGCCCTACATAGGGATCACGCCATTCTGTAGGGGTGTCCGAATGTCCACCTTTCTCCCTACATAGGACCCTACGTAGGGATCACGCCATGCTGTAGGGGTGTCCGAATGTCCACCTTTCTCCCTACATAGGACTCTACGAAGGGATCACGCCATTCTGTAGGGGTGTCCGAATGTCCTCCCTACATTGTACCCTAAGTAGGGATCAGGCCATTCTGTAGGGGTGTCCGAATGTCCACCCTCCTCTCACATAGGGCCCTACATAGGGATCAGGCCATTCTGTAGTGGTGTCCGAATGTCCTCCCTCCTCCCTACATAGGGCCCTACATAGGGATCAGGCCATTCTGTAGTGGTGTCCCAATGTCCTCCCTCCTCCCTACATAGGGCCCTACGAAGGGATCACGCCATTCTGTAGGGGTGTCCGAATGACCCCCGTCCTCCCTACATTGGACCCTATGTAGGGATCAGGCCATTCTGTAGTGGTGTCCGAATGTCCACCCTCCTCCCTACATAGGGCCCTACGTAGGGGTCACACCACTCTGTAGTGGTGTCCAACTGTCCTCCCTCCTCCCTACATAGGACCCTACGTAGGGGTTATGCCATTCTGTAGTCGTGTCCGAATGTCCACCCTTCTCCCCACATAGGGCCCTACGTAGGACTCATGCCATTCTGAAGTGGTGTCCGAATGTCCGATCCCTCTAAATACATAGGGCCCTACGTAGGGATCACACCATTCCAAAGTGGTGTCCATATGTCCGATCCCTCTAAATACATAGGGCCCTACGTAGGGATCACACCATTCCGAAGTGGTGTTCGAATGTCCACCCTTCTCCCTACATAGGACCCTACGTAGGGATCACGCCATTCTGTATTGGTGTCCGAATGTCCACCCTCCTCAATACATAGGGCCCTACGTAGGGATCACACCATTACGAAGTGGTGTCCAAATGTCCACCCTTCTCCCTACATAGGACCCTACGTAGGGATCACGCCATTCTGTATTGGTGTCCGAATGTCCACCCTTCTCCCCACATAGGGCCCTACATAGGGATCACACCATTCTGTAGCGGTGTCCCAAATGTCCACCCTCCTCCCTACATAGGGCCCTGCATAGGGATCAGGCCATTCTGTAGCGGTGTCCGAATGTCCTTCCTCCTCCCTACATAGGACCCTACGAAGGGATCACGCCATTCTGTAGCAGTGTCCGAATGTCCTTCCTCCTCCCTACAAAGGACCCTACGTAGGGATCACGCCATTCTGTAGGGGTGTCCGAATGTCCTTCCTCCTCCCTACATAGGACCCTACGAAGGGATCACGCCATTCTGTAGGGGTGTCCGAATGACCCCCGTCCTCCCTATATTTGACCCTACGTAGGGATCAGGCCATTCTGTAGGGGTGTCCGAATGTCCACCCTCCTCCCTACATAGGGCCCTACGTAGTGATCACGCCATTCTGTAGCGGTGTCCGAATGTCCTTCCTCATCCCTACATAGGGCCCTACGTAGGGATCACGCCATTCTGTAGGGGTGTCCGAATGTCCCCCCTCCTCCCTACATAGGGCCCTACGTAGGGATCAGGCCATTCTGTAGGGGTGTCCGAATGTCCCCCTCCTCCCTACATAGGACCCTACATAGGGATCACACCATTATGTAGTGGTGTCCGAATGTCCTCCCTCCTCCCTACATAGGACCCTACGTAGGGATCACGCCATTATGTAGGGGTGTCCGAATGCCCCCCTCCTCCCTACATAGGACCCTACGTAGGGATCAGGCCATTCTGTAGGGGTGTCCGAATGCCCCCCTCCTCCCTACATAGGACCCTACGTAGGGATCAGGCCATTCTGTAGTGGTGTCCGAATGTCCACCCTCCTCCCTACATAGGACCCTACGTAGGGATCAGGCCATTCTGTAGGGGTGTCCGAATGCCCCCCCTCCTCCCTACATAGGACCCTACGTAGGGATCAGGCCATTCTGTAGGGGTGTCCGAATGTCCACCCTCCTCCCTACATAGGACCCTACGTAGGGATCAGGCCATTCTGTAGGGGTGTCCGAATGTCCTCCCTCCTCCCTACATAGGACCCTACGTAGGGATCACGCCATTCTGTATGGGTGTCCGAATGTCCTCCCTCCTCCCTACATTGGACCCTACGTAGGGGTTATGCCATTCTGTAGTGGTGTCCGAAGTACTGCACTCAAAGTTACCCACAATGCATCTTGAAAATTAGTGAGCTTCGATGGTCCCTAGTCGGAACAATCTAGACAACAATGCATTGCGGTCAGGAGAGCTGAATGGCGCGAGGTGTTGGACACACAGATTTATATAATTCTGTGGTTGGACACATCGAGCGGCAGAGAAAAAGCAGAGAACAAACAACAGAAAAGGGATTAAACACAATATAAGCAAATAAAATCCTTCATTTAAAATTACAGATTTGATTTGGATTTAAATATTAAATATTTTTGCGAGTCGTGGATGTCGCCAGCTGGGAACTACATAGTCTGCTGTAGAGTGCAGCCCTGTGTAGTGAATGAGGGGTTAGGGAGTAGGGAGGACATTCAGACACAGCCCAGAGGGGTGTTTGTGAGGGAGCTAAGCCCCGCCTCTTTCCTCTGATAGGGCACAGTGACCCAGGTGGTGAGCCAGGGGGCGGGGCTCTACGTGATTGACAGGAAGGTGGGTCTGTGTGTGGCCTATCAGCCGGCAGCGAGGAGGAAGTTGAGAGCAGGAGACAGCGTGGAGGTGAGTGTGCTGCGCTCTGATTGGTGGACATATTAATGATGTATTGATTATGTAATGATGGCGTATTGATGTCTCATCGAGGACGTACTGATGACGTATATGATGACTTGTCAATGACGTATTTATTACGTATTGACGTACTGATGACTTATTGATGACTTATCAATGATGTATTGTTGACATATCGATGTACTGCTGACGTATTGGTGACTTGTCAATGACATATTGATGAGGTTTCGACGGCCTGATGACGTATTGATGACTTATCAATGACGTATTGATGAGGTATCGACGCACTGATGATGTGTTGATGACTTGTCAATGATGTATTGTTGATGTATCAACGTACTGACGACATATTGATGACGTATTGATGGTGTATCAATGTACTGATGACGTATTGATGGCTTTTCAATGACGTATTGATGACGTATCAACGTGCAAATGATGTATTGAAGACTTATCAATGACGTATTGATGACTTGTCAACGTACTGATGATGTATTGATGACTTTTCAATGACATATTGATGACATATCAACCTGCAAATGATGTATTGATGACTTATCAATGACATATGGATGACTTATCAGTGACGTGTTGATGATGTATAAATGACGTATCGATGTACTGATCACGTATTGATGACTTTTCAATGACGTATTGATGACGTATCAACGTGCAAATGATGTATTGATGACTTATCAATGCTGTATTGATGACTTATCGATGTACTGATGATGTATTGATGACTTTTAGATGACGTATTGATGACTTATCAACGTGCAAATGATGTATTGATGACTTATCAATGACGTATTGATGACTAATCGACGTACTGATGATGTATTGATGACTTTTCAATGACATATTGATGACATATCAACCTGTTAATGATGTATTGATGACTTGTCAATGACATATTGATGACTTATCAAGGACATGTTGATGATGTATAAATGACGTATCGATGTACTGATGACATATTGGTGACTTTTCAATGACGTATTGATGACGTATCAACGTGCAAATGATGTATTGATGACTTATCAATGACGTATTGATGACTTATCGACGTACTGATGATGTATTGATGACTTTTCAATGACGTATTGATGACGTATCAACGTGCAAATGATGTATTGATGACTTATCAATGACGTATCGATGATGTATCAATGACGTATAGATGTCTTATCGATGGCGTATTGGTTACTTATTAATGACATTGATGAGAAATCAATGACGTATTGATATCTTATCGATGATGTAATGACGTATTGCTAACTCACTGTTGACGTATTGATGTCTTATCGTTGATGTAATGATGTATTGATGACGTATTGATGTCTTATCGATGATTTAATGTATTGCTAACTTATTAATGATGTATTGATGATGTATTGATGTCTTATTGATGGCGTACTGATGACGTATTGATGACGTAGTGATGTCGTATTGATGATGTAATGATGTATTGATGACATATTGGTGTCTTATCATTGATGTAATGATATATTGATGACGTATTGATGTCTTATCGTTGATGTGATGATGTATTGATGACGTATTGATGTCTCATTGTATTGCAAACTTATTAATGATGTATTGATGACGTATTGATGTCTTATTGATGGCGTATTGATGACGTATTGATGAAGTAGTGATGTCTTATCGGTGATGTAATGATGTATTGCTAACTTATTAATGACGTATTGATGACCTATTGATGCCTTTTGATGGTGTACTGATGAGGTATTGATGTCTTATCGATGATGTAATGATGTATTGTTAACTTTTTAATGACATTTTAAAGACGTATCGATGTCTTATTGATGGCGTACTGATGACGTATTGATGACGTATTGATGAAGTAGTGATGTCTTATCGGTGATGTAATGATGTATTGCTAACTTATTAATGACGTATTCATGACCTATTGATGCCTTTTGATGGTGTACTGATGAGGTATTGATGTCTTATCGATGATGTAATGATGTATTGTTAACTTTTTAATGACATTTTAAAGACGTATCGATGTCTTATTGATGGCGTACTGATGACGTATTGATGAAGTAGTGATGTCTTATCGGTGATGTAATGATGTATTACTAACTTATTAAAGACGTATTGATGACGTATTGATGCCTTTTGATGGTGTACTGATGAGGTATTGATGTCTTATCGATGATGTAATGATGTATTGTTAACTTTTTAATGACATTTTAAAGACGTATCGATGTCTTATTGATGGCGTACTGATGACGTATTGATGACGTATTGATGAAGTAGTGATGTCTTATCGGTGATGTCATGATGTATTGCTAACTTATTAATGACGTATTGATGACGTATTGATGGTGTACTGATGAGGTATTGAGGTCTTATCGATGATGTAATGATGTATTGTTAACTTTTTAATGACGTATTAAAGACGCATCGATGTCTTATTGATGGCGTACTGATGACGTATTGATGACGTATTGATCCGCAGCTCCACAACGTCCACCTCCTGTTCCGCCCCTGTCCAGACTTCCCTCCCAGTATGCTTTGCTGCTGTCTGCGCTCAAGCCTCAGGGTCACGGGCTTCAGCGGGGTTGAGGGCTCCCCGCCCCCCTCCCGTTGTCCCGGAGACGGGGTGTTACCACGGTTACTGTTGGAGAAGAATGCAGGTGTGTCCGAGTACCTGTGGACATGTCACCTGGCCTCCCAGCTGTCCCACAGGTAGGACAAACCAGAGTGATGTCATCGTCTGACCTGATTGGCTGGGGTGTTGACTCCGTCCATCTCAGTCTCATCCCAGGTGTCCTGCAGAAGCAGTGTGTCTGCCACCTGTCCTGGAAGCTGATGGAGACGCTGTGGAGACGGAGAGGACGAGGACGGAGAGACATCTACTCAGAGATGCTGGACGAGCCGCACACCTGTCCTCTGACACAGGTACATGTCCTCACCTGTCTGTCCTCAGGTAAATGTCCTCACCTGTCTGTCCTCAGGTACATGTCTTCACCTGTCTGTCCTCAGGCACATGTCCTCACCTGTGTGTCAGGTACATGTCTTCACCTGTCTGTCCTCAGGTACATGTCCTCACCTGTCTGTCTGGTACATGTCCCCACCTGTCTGTCCTCAGGTACATGTCCTCACCTGTCTGTCAGGTACATGTCTTCACCTGTGTCTCTGTCCCTGCAGTACCCAGTGGACCCTGCTGTCCTCCAGTACCTCAGTCTGTCTGACCTGGTCCAGTCTCTGAAGACGTCCTGCTGGTCTTCCATGTCTCTAAAGACTCTGCTGCCTCCTGATGGATCCAGTCTGACCCGGTCCCAGATCAACTCCACCCTGTCCTGGTCCTACAGGACCCTGTCCTCTGACCCGAAGACAGGAGAAGGTCTCAGGTAAAACTTTGTTTTAGGCCCCGGCCATTCTCTGTAGGTGTGTTTCTGATTGGTCCTTCATGTTTTAGACCCCGCCGATTCTCTCTGTAGGTGTGTTTCTGATTGGTCCTTCATGTTTTAGACCCCGCCCATTCTCTAAGTAGGTGTGTTTCTGATTGGTCCCTCATGTTTTAGACCCCGCCCATTCTCTAAGTAGGTGTGTTTCTGATTGGTCCCTCATGTTTTAGACCCCGCCCATTCTCTCTGTAGGTGTGTTTCTGATTGGTCCATCATGTTTTAGGCCCCGCCCATTCTCTGTAGGTGTGTTTCTGATTGGTCCCTCATGTTTTAGGCCTGCCCATTCTCTGTAGGTGTGTTTCTGATTGGTCCTTCATGTTTTAGAGTTTGTTTTCCTTTTTTTTTCCCCGCCCATTCTCTAAGTAGGTGTGTTTCTGATTGGTCCCTCATGTTTTAGACCCCGCCCATTCTCTCTGTAGGTGTGTTTCTGATTGGTCCATCATGTTTTAGAACCCGCCAATTCTCTCTGTAGGTTTGTTTCTGATTGGTCCATCATGTTTTAGGCCCCGCCCATTCTCTGTAGGTGTGTTTCTGATTGGTCCTTCATGTTTTAGACCCCGCCGATTCTCTCTGTAGATGTGTTTCTGATTGGTCCTTCATGTTTTAGACCCCGCCCATTCTCTAAGAAGGTGTGTTTCTGATTGGTCCCTCATGTTTTAGACCCCGCCCATTCTCTCTGTAGGTGTGTTTCTGATTGGTCCTTCATGTTTTAGGCCCCGCCCATTCTCTGTAGGTGTGTTTCCGATTGGTTCCTCATGTTTTGGACCCCGCCCATTCTCTCTGTAGGTTTGTTTCTGATTGGTCCATCATGTTTTAGGCCCCGCCTCTCTGTAGGTGTGTTTCTGATTTGTCCTTCATGTTTTAGACCCCACCCCATTCTCTAAGTAGGTGTGTTTCTGATTGGTCCCTCATGTTTTAGACCCCACCCATTCTCTAAGTAGGTGTGTTTCTGATTGGTCCCTCATGTTTTAGACCCCACCCATTCTCTCTGTAGGTGTGTTTCTGATTGGTCCTTCATGTTTTAGACCCCGCCCATTCTCTCTCTAGGTGTGTTTCTGATTGGTCCCTCATGTTTTAGACCCCGCCCATTCTCTCTGTAGGTGTGTTTCTGATTGGTCCCTCATGTTTTAGACCCCGCCCATTCTCTCTGTAGGTGTGTTTCTGATTGGTCCTTCATGTTTTACGCCCCGCCCATTCTCTCTGTAGGTGTGTTTCTAATTGGTCCTTCATGTTTTAGACCCCACCCTTTCTCTAAGTAGGTGTGTTTCTGATTGGTCCCTCATGTTTTAGACCCCGCCCATTCTCTCTGTAGGTGTGTTTCTGATTGGTCCTTCATGTTTTAGAACCCGCCCATTCTCTGTAGGTGTGTTTCTGATTGGTCCTTCATGTTTTACGCCCCGCCCATTCTCTCTGTAGGTGTGTTTCTGATTGGTCCTTCATGTTTAAGACCCCGCCCATTCTCTCTGTAGGTGTGTTTCTGATTAGTCCTTCATGTTTTAGACCCCGCCCATTCTCTCTGTAGGTGTGTATCTGATTGGTCCATCATGTTTTAGGCCCCGCCCATTCTCCGTAGGTGTGTATCTGATTGGTCCATCATGTTTTAGGCCCCGCCCATTCTCCGTAGGTGTGTTTCTAATTGGTCCTTCGTGTTTTAGACCCCGCCCATTCTCTCTGTAGGTGTGTTTCTGATTGGTCCTTCGTGTTTAAGACCCCGCCCATTCTCTCTGTAGGTGTGTTTCTGATTGGTCCTTCGTGTTTAAGACCCCGCCCATTCTCTCTTTAGGTGTGTTTCTGATTAGTCCTTCATGTTTTAGACCCCGCCCATTCTCTCTGTAGGTGTGTATCTGATTGGTCCATCATGTTTTAGGCCCCGCCCATTCTCCGTAGGTGTGTTTCTAATTGGTCCTTCGTGTTTTAGACCCCGCCCATTCTCTCTGTAGGTGTGTTTCTGATTGGTCCTTCATGTTTTAGACCCGCCCATTCTCTGAGTAGGTGTGTTTCTGATTGGTCCTTCGTGTTTTAGACCCCGCCCATTCTCTCTGTAGATGTGCTTCTGATTGGTCCTTCATGTTTTGGGCTCCACCCGCTCCTGCTGGTGTCTGTGTTTCTGATTGATCTGTCCTTTTTTAAGCCCCGCCCCCACCTGCTGGTGTGTGTGTGATTGGTCTGTCCTGTTTTAGGCTCCACGCGCTCCTGCTGGTGTGTGTGTGTTTCTGATTGGTGTGCCCTGTTTTAGGCCTGGCCCTCTCCTGCTAGTGTGTGTCTGATTGGACAGTCCTGTTTAGGCTCCGCCTCCTCCTGCTGGTGGGTGTGTTTCTGATTGGTCTGTTCTGTTTTAGCCCCGCCCCTTCCTTCTGGTGGGTGTGTGTCTGATTGGTCTTTCCTGTTTTGGGGGGCCCCGCCCACTCCTGCTGGTGTGTGTGTTTCTGATTGGTCTGTTCTGTTTTAGGCCCCGCCCCCTCCTGCTGGTGTGTGTGATTCTGATTGGTATGTTCTGTTTTAGACCCCGCCCCCTCCTGATGGTGTGTGTGTTTCTGATTGGTCTGTTCTGTTTTAGGCCCCGCCCCTCCTGCTGGTGTGTGTGATTCTGATTGGTATGTTCTGTTTTAGACCCCGCCCCCTCCTGCTGGTGTGTGTGATTCTGATTGGTATGTTCTGTTTTAGACCCCGCCCCCTCCTGATGGTGTGTGTGATTCTGATTGGTCTGTTCTGTTTTAGGCCCCGCCCCCTCCTGCTGGTGTGTGTGTTTCTGATTGGTCTGTTCTGTTTTAGGCCCCGCCCCCTCCTGCTGTTGTGTGTGTTTCTGATTGGTCTGTTCTGTTTTAGACCCCGCCCCGTCCTACTGGTGTGTGTGTTTCTGATTGGTCTGTTCTGTTTTAGACCCCGCCCCCTCCTGCTGTTGTGTGTGTTTCTGATTGGTCTGTTCTGTTATAGACCCCGCCCCCTCCTGCTGGTGTGTGTGTTTCTGATTGGTCTGTTCTGTTTTAGACCCCCCCCCCCCCCCTCCTGCTGTTGTGTGTGTTTCTGATTGGTCTGTTCTGTTTTAGACCCCGCCCCCTCCTGCTGTTGTGTGTGTTTCTGATTGGTCTGTTCTGTTTTAGACCCCGCCCCCTCCTGCTGTTGTGTGTGTTTTTGATTGGTCTGTTCTGTTTTAGACCCCGCCCCCTCCTGCTGTTGTGTGTGTTTCTGATTGGTCTGTTCTGTTTTAGACCCCGCCCCCTCCTGCTGGTAGGTGTGCTGCATCTTCCGTCTCAGACATCTGAACTCAAACACACTCTTCAGCTCAGAGATGCAACAGGGTCAGTGGCCTGCGTCGTCACGGAAACCAGTGAAAGTGATGATGGAGGTCAGAGGGCATCCTTCAACACGGCCTGGATAGGTGCGGACACACACACACACACCAATGTAGATGTGTGTGTTTCTAGGCTCTTTTGCTGCTGGTAAACAGAACAGCAGCTCTGCAGCAGGAAAATGAGGATCATTATAGCTGGTCAATCTGTTTTAGGGCAACACCCATCAAAAATCCGTGTGTGTGTGTGGTGTTGCAGGATGTCTGGTGTGTGTCCTGCAGTTCACCATGGTAACGGAGAGATTCCTCCAATCAGATTTCCCCTCCTACCAACACCTGGACGAGGAGAAGTTCATCACAGGCCGACGCTGCAGGTAAACACACGGTCCTGTAATTATTTACCATAGAGATGAGGTCCCTGAACCAGGACCTGGATCTGATCCTGCAGCCAGGATCTACAGGAATGGGATTCCGACCGTATCCCATACCTAAAGACCAGGACTAGCAGAGCTGGTACCAGGTATAAGGAACAAGTTCATGTGGACCTAAAGACCAGGACTAGCAGAGCTGGTACCAGGTGTAAGGAACAAGTTCATGTGGACCAAAAGACCAGGACCAGCAGAGCTGGTACCAGGTATAAGGAACAGGTCCATGTGGACCAAAAGACCAGGACTAGCAGAGCTGGTACCAGGTATAAGGAACAGGTCCATGTGGACCAAAAGACTAGGACTAGCAGAGCTGGTACCAGGTATAAGGAACAGGTCCATGTGGACTTAAAGACCAGGACTAGCAGAGCTGGTACCAGGTATAAGGAACAAGTCCATGTGGACTTAAAGACCAGGACTAGCAGAGCTGGTACCAGGTATAAGGAACAAGTCCATGTGGACTTAAAGACCAGGACTAGCAGAGCTGGTACCAGGTATAAGGAACAGGTCCATGTGGACTTAAAGACCAGGACTAGCAGAGCTGGTACCAGGTATAAGGAACAGGTCCATGTGGACTTAAAGACCAGGACTAGCAGAGCTGGTACCAGGTATAAGGAACAAGTCCATGTGGACCAAAGACTAGGACTAGCAGAGCTGGTACCAGGTATAAGGAACAGGTCCATGTGGACTTAAAGACCAGGACTAGCAGAGCTGGTACCAGGTATAAGGAACAGGTCCATGTGGACTTAAAGACCAGGACTAGCAGAGCTGGTACCAGGTATAAGGAACAAGTCCATGTGGACTTAAAGACCAGGACTAGCAGAGCTGGTACCAGGTATAAGGAACAGGTCCATGTGGACTTAAAGACCAGGACTAGCAGAGCTGGTACCAGGTATAAGGAACAAGTCCATGTGGACCAAAAGATTAGGACTAGCAGAGCTGGTACCAGGTATAAGGAACAGGTCCATGTGGACTTAAAGACCAGGACTAGCAGAGCTGGTACCAGGTATAAGGAACAGGTCCATGTGGACTTAAAGACCAGGACTAGCAGAGCTGGTACCAGGTATAAGGAACAAGTCCATGTGGACTTAAAGACCAGGACTAGCAGAGCTGGTACCAGGTATAAGGAACAGGTCCATGTGGACTTAAAGACCAGGACTAGCAGAGCTGGTACCAGGTATAAGGAACAGGTCCATGTGGACTTAAAGACCAGGACTAGCAGAGCTATTACCAGGTATAAGGAACAGGTCCATGTGGACTTAAAGACCAGGACTAGCAGAGCTGGTACCAGGTATAAGGAACAAGTCCATGTGGACCTAAAGACCAGGACTAGCAGAGCTGGTACCAGGTATAAGGAACAGGTCCATGTGGATTTAAAGACCAGGACTAGCAGAGCTGGTACCAGATATAAGGAACAGGTCCATGTGGACTTAAAGACCAGGAATAGCAGAGCTGGTACCAGGTATAAGGAACAGGTCCATGTGGACTTAAAGACTAGGACTAGCAGAGCTGGTACCAGGTATAAGGAACAAGTCCATCTGGACTTGAAGACCAGGACTAGCAGAGCTGGTACCAGGTATAAGGAACAGGTCCATGTGGACTTAAAGACCAGGACTAGCAGAGCTGGTACCAGGTATAAGGAACAGGTCCATGTGGACTTAAAGACCAGGACTAGCAGAGCTGGTACCAGGTATAAGGAACAAGTCCATGTGGACCTAAAGACCAGGACTAGCAGAGCTGGTACCAGGTATAAGGAACAGGTCCATGTGGACTTAAAGACCAGGACTAGCAGAGCTGGTACCAGGTATAAGGAACAGGTCCATGTGGACTTAAAGACCAGGACTAGCAGAGCTGGTACCAGGTATAAGGAACAAGTCCATGTGGACTTAAAGACCAGGACTAGCAGAGCTGGTACCAGGTATAAGGAACAGGTCCATGTGGACTTAAAGACCAGGACTAGCAGAGCTGGTACCAGGTATAAGGAACAAGTCCATGTGGACTTAAAGACCAGGACTAGCAGAGCTGGTACCAGGTATAAGGAACAGGTCCATGTGGACTTAAAGACCAGGACTAGCAGAGCTGGTACCAGGTATAAGGAACAGGTCCATGTGGACTTAAAGACCAGGACTAGCAGAGCTGGTACCAGGTATAAGGAACAGGTCCATGTGGACTTAAAGACCAGGACTAGCAGAGCTGGTACCAGGTATAAGGAACAGGTCCATGTGGACCAAAAGACTAGGACTAGCAGAGCTGGTACCAGGTATAAGGAACAGGTCCATGTGGACTTAAAGACCAGGACTAGCAGAGCTGGTACCAGGTGTAAGGAACAAGTCCATGTGGACTTAAAGACCAGGACTAGCAGAGCTGGTACCAGGTATAAGGAACAGGTCCATGTGGACCAAAAGACTAGGACTAGCAGAGCTGGTACCAGGTATAAGGAACAGGTCCATGTGGACCAAAAGACCAGGACTAGCAGAGCTGGTACCAGGTATAAGGAACAGGTCCATGTGGACTTAAAGACCAGGACTAGCAGAGCTGGTACCAGGTATAAGGAACAAGTCCATGTGGACTTAAAGACCAGGACTAGAAGAGCTGGTACCAGGTATAAGGAACAGGTCCATGTGGACTTAAAGACCAGGACTAGCAGAGCTGGTACCAGGTATAAGGAACAGGTCCATGTGGACTTAAAGACCAGGACTAGCAGAGCTGGTACCAGGTATAAGGAACAAGTCCATGTGGACAAAAAGACCAGGACTAGCAGAGCTGGTACCAGGTATAAGGAACAGGTCCATGTGGACTTAAAGACCAGGACTAGCAGAGCTGGTACCAGGTATAAGGAACAGGTCCATGTGGACTTAAAGACCAGGACTAGCAGAGCTGGTACCAGGTATAAGGAACAGGTCCATTTGGACTTAAAGACCAGGACTAGCAGAGCTGGTACCAGGTATAAGGAACAAGTCCATGTGGACAAAAAGACCAGGACTAGCAGAGCTGGTACCAGGTATAACGAACAAGTCCATGTGGACAAAAAGACCAGGACTAGCAGAGCTGGTACCAGGTATAAGGAACAAGTCCATGTGGACAAAAAGACCAGGACTAGCAGAGCTGGTACCAGGTATAAGGAAACAGTCCATGTGGACTTAAAGACCAGGACTAGCAGAGCTGGTACCAGGTGTAAGGAACAGGTCCATGTGGACTTAAAGACCAGGACTAGCAGAGCTGGTACCAGGTATAAGGAAACAGTCCATGTGGACTTAAAGACCAGGACCAGGTACTGATCCATCCCCTGATTAATCTTCTTTAACTCTGTCTTCTGCTTTTTTTTATGTTGGACAGAGTTTACCTGCAGTTTTCTCTGGACCACCTCCTCATCCTCAGTCCCTCTGCTGCCATGGCAACACATCTAAAGCAGAAGGAGGGGCCTTCAGGAAGTGATGTCACAGTGAGTCAGACAGCAGAAGAGGTAGACGAGTGCGCCCGGAGGAAGAGGAAAAGAGAAGATGAAGGTTCTTCCTCCTCTCCTGTTACCATGGCAACATACCCTACACCTAGAGACCCTCTGCCATGTGTTTCTATGGTGATCATGGTGGTGGAGAAGGAGGGTGTGTCCTGGAAGAACACAGGGGTGAGGGGGGAGGACAAGGAGGCGGGGCTTCAGCTGTGCTTCTCAGTCAGAGCTGCCATGATTGGTCCTGTGGTCGTCTGGGGGCGGGACCCAAAAAATGGACCAATGATGGAAAGAGAGGTGGACAGGGAGAAGGAGGACAAGGTGTGTTACACAACTGGAGGATCTACGGTGTAGGCGTGGTGTTACCTGCCCACTTCTACCTGTGTGTGTGTTCAGGTGGTGCTGGTGCTCTCAGGTGCGTCTGCTCGATGGTCCCCTGTCCTGCAACCCGGATGTTGCTACAGAATCGTCGCAGCCAACACCCAGGTACAAACACCTGCCAGGTACAAACACCTGCCAGGTACAAACACCTGTCAGGTACAAACACCTGCCAGGTACAAACACCTGCCAGGTACAAACACCTGTCAGGTACAAACACCTGCCAGGTACAAACACCTGTCAGGTACAAACACCTGCCACGTACAAACACCTGTCAGGTACAAACACCTGTCAGGTACAAACACCTGCCAGGTACAAACACCTGTCAGGTACAAACACCTGCCAGGTACAAACACCTGCCAGGTATAAACACCAGCCAGGTACAAACACCTGCCAGGTACAAACACTTGTCAGGTACAAACACCTGCCAGGTACAAACACCTGTCAGGTACAAACACCTGTCAGGTACAAACGCCTGTCAGGTACAAACACCTGCCAGGTACAAACACCTGCCAGGTACAAACACCAGCCAGGTACAAACACCTGTCAGGTACAAACACCAGCCAGGTACAAAAACCTGCCAGGTACAAACACCTGTCACGTACAAACACCTGCCAGGTACAAACGCCTGTCAGGTATAAACACCTGCCAGGTACAAACACCTGCCAGGTACAAACACCAGCCAGGTACAAACACCTGTCAGGTACAAACACCAGCCAGGTACAAAAACCTGCCAGGTACAAACACCTGTCAGGTACAAACACCTGTCAGGTACAAACACCTGCCAGGTACAAACACCTGTCAGGTACAAACACCTGTCAGGTACAAACACCTGTCAGGTACAAACACCTGCCAGGTACAAACACCTGCCAGGTATAAACACCAGCCAGGTACAAACACCTGCCAGGTACAAACACTTGTCAGGTACAAACACCTGCCAGGTACAAACACCTGTCAGGTACAAACACCTGCCAGGTACAAACACCTGTCAGGTATAAACACCTGCCAGGTACAAACACCTGCCAGGTACAAACACCTGTCAGGTACAAACGCCTGTCAGGTATAAACACCTGCCAGGTACAAACACCTGTCAGGTACAAACGCCTGTCAGGTACAAACACCTGTCAGGTACAAACACCTGTCAGGTATAAACACCTGTCAGGTACAAACACCTGCCAGGTACAAACAGCTGCCAGGTACAAACACCTGTCAGGTACAAACACCTGCCAGGTACAAACACCTGTCAGGTACAAACACCTGCCAGGTACAAACACCTGCCAGGTACAAACACCTGTCAGGTACAAACGCCTGTCAGGTACAAACACCTGTCAGGTACAAACACCTGTCAGGTATAAACACCTGTCAGGTACAAACACCTGCCAGGTACAAACAGCTGCCAGGTACAAACACCTGTCAGGTACAAACACCTGTCAGGTACAAACACCTGCCAGGTACAAAAACCTGTCAGGTATAAACACCTGTCAGGTACAAACACCTGTCAGGTACAAACACCTGCCAGGTACAAACACCTGCAACAATGTTGGAAAAGACCCAACAGAGTTCCTTCTCTGCAGCAATCATCCAGATCCAGTAGCATGTCCATGGTGATGTTGGGCATCAGTTATGAAAATTAAATGAAATGAAAAATACTTTATTTATCCCAGAAGGGGAATTCGACGATGTTAAAAAGCTCTCTTTTTTTTAAACTTATTTCTTATCTCTTTTTTTTTTGTTTGTTTTTTGTTTTTTGTTTTTAACAATATAACATTGATAATAATAATAATAATAATAATGGCAGTCAGTCAGTCAGTCTTGTTCTTCAGGGTGATGCTGCTGCAGGAATGAATTCCTGTATCTCTCTGTCCTACATTGAACCTGACGCAGCCTCCCACTGAACACACTCTGTTGATTCTTCACCGTGTTGTGGAGAGGAGGAAGAATCCTCCATCATCTTCATCAGCTTGTGCAGCATTCTTTTCTTAACAATCATCTCCAGCGGCTCCAGAGTTCTCCCCAGCACAGAACCAGCTTTCTTGATCAGCTTGTTTAGTTTCTTCAAGTCTCTGGTTCTGGTTCTGGTCCTGGTTCTGGTCCTGGTTCTGGTTCTGGTTCTGATGCTGCTGCCCCAGCAGATGCTGCAAAGCTGATGTGCACTTTCCACAACAGACTTGTAGAAGATCTGCAACATGTTGGTGCAGACGTTAAATGATCTCAGCTTCCTTAAGAAGTAGAGTCTGCTCTGACCTTTCTTGTAGATGTAGTCACTGTTGCATTTCCTGGTCCTGGTTCTGGTTCTGGTTCTGGTTCTGGTCTGTAGAGTCTGCTCTGACCTTTCTTGTAGATGTAGTCAGTGTTGCATTTCCTGGTTCTGGTTCTGGTCCTGGTTCTGGTCTGTAGTCTGCTCTGACCTTTCTTGTAGATGTAGTCAGTGTTGCATTTCCTGGTTCTGGTTCTGGTCCTGGTTCTGGTCTGTAGAATCTGCTCTGACCTTTCTTGTAGATGTAGTCACTGTTGCATTTCCTGGTCCTGGTTCTGGTTCTGGTTCTGGTCTGTAGAGTCTGCTCTGACCTTTCTTGTAGATGTAGTCAGTGTTGCATTTCCTGGTTCTGGTTCTGGTCCTGGTTCTGGTCTGTAGAGTCTGCTCAGACCTTTCTTGTAGATGTAGTCAGTGTTGCATTTCCTGGTTCTGGTTCTGGTCCTGGTTCTGGTCTGTAGAGTCTGCTCTGACCTTTCTTGTAGATGTAGTCAGTGTTGCATTTCCTGGTCCTGGTTCTGGTTCTGGTTCTGGTCTGTAGAGTCTGCTCTGACCTTTCTTGTAGATGTAGTCAGTGTTGCATTTCCTGGTTCTGGTTCTGGTCCTGGTTCTGGTCTGTAGAGTCTGCTCTGACCTTTCTTGTAGATGTAGTCACTGTTGCATTTCCTGGTTCTGGTTCTGGTCCTGGTTCTGGTTCTGGTCTGTAGAGTCTGCTCTGACCTTTCTTGTAGATGTAGTCAGTGTTGCATTTCCTGGTCCTGGTTCTGGTTCTGGTTCTGGTCTGTAGAATCTGCTCTGACCTTTCTTGTAGATGTAGTCAGTGTTGCATTTCCTGGTTCTGGTTCTGGTTCTGGTTCTGGTCTGTAGAGTCTGCTCTGACCTTTCTTGTAGATGTAGTCAGTGTTGCATTTCCTGGTCCTGGTTCTGGTCCTGGTTCTGGTCTGTAGAGTCTGCTCTGACCTTTCTTGTAGATGTAGTCAGTGTTGCATTTCCTGGTTCTGGTTCTGGTCCTGGTTCTGGTTCTGGTCTGTAGAGTCTGCTCTGACCTTTCTTGTAGATGTAGTCACTGTTGCATTTCCTGGTCTGGTGTCCTGGTTCTGGTTCTGGTCTGTAGAGTCTGCTCTGACCTTTCTTGTAGATGTAGTCAGTGTTGCATTTCCAGTCGAGTCTGTTGTCCAGCTGAACTCCAGGTATTTGTAGTTCTCCACCACCTCCACCTCCTCTTCCAGGATGTAGACAGGACTATGCTGCTTATTCTTGCTCCTCCTGAAGTCAACAATCATCTCTTTAGTCTTGCTGGTATCTAAGATGAGCTGATTGTTACCATTTCACAAACTGACTGACCAGTTCCCTGTACTCGGCTTCTTGTCCATCACTGATACACCCCACAACTGCAGAGTCATCAGAGTATTTCTGCAGATGACAGGATCAGAGTTGTACTGGAAGTCTGAGGTGTACAGTGTAAAGAGGAATGGTGAGAGTACAGTTCCTTGTGGTGCTCCAGTGCTGCTGATCACCATCTCAGACACACAACCTTTCAGTCTCACAAACTGTGGTCTGTTTGTTAGGTAGTCGTAAATCCAGGTGGTTGTGGAGGATCCACCTGGAAGTTATGGAGCTTCTCACATAGCAAAGCAGCTGAATAGTATTAAAGGCACTTGAAAAATCAAAGAACATGACCCTCAAAGTGCTGCCTGACTGGTCCAGATGAGAGTGGGCTCTCTGAAGCAGGAAGATGATGGCGTCTTCAACCCCAAGCCCATTACGATATGCGAACTGTAATGGGTCCTGAAAGGTGTTGACTTGCTTGTTGAGGTGAGCCAGTAAGAGTCTCTCCAGGACTTTCATGATGTGAGATGTCAGAGCAACTGGTCTGTAGTCATCTGGTTCTGGTTCTGGTCTGTAGTCATCTGGTCTTGGTTCTGGTCCTGGTCCTGGTTCTGGTCCTGGTTCTGGTTCTGGTCTGTAGTTCTGGTCCTGGTTCTGGTTCTGGTCTGTAGTCATCTGGTTCAGCTGGTTGTGGTTTTTTAGGGACAGGAACAAGACAGGATGTTTTCCACAGCACAGGAACTCTGTTCTGTCTCAGGCTGGTGTTAAAAAGGTGCTGGAGAACCGGACATAGTTGTTCTGAGCAGGTCTGGAGAACCAGACATAGTTGTTCTGAGCAGGTCTGGAGAACCGGACATAGTTGTTCTGAGCAGGTCTGGAGAACCGGACATAGTTGTTCTGAGCAGGTCTGGAGAACTCTGGCGACTGACACCATCTGGACCTGCAGCCTTGTTCCGGTTCAGTTTCTCTAGTTGTTTCTAGACCTGGTCACAGGAGACAGTCAGGCTGGAGGTGGAGACAGAGGAGGTCTCAGGATGTCCTGATGTGGAGACAGAGGAGGTCTCAGGATGTCCTGATGTGGAGACAGAGGAGGTCTCCGGATGTCCTGATGTGGAGACAGAGGAGGTCTCAGGATGTCCTGATGTGGAGACAGAGGAGGTCTCAGGATGTCCTGATGTGGAGACAGAGGGGTCTCAGGATGTCCTGATGTGGAGACAGAGGAGGTCTCAGGATGTCCCGATGTGGAGACAGAGGAGGTCTCAGGATGTCCCGATGTGGAGACAGAGGAGGTCTCAGGATGTCCTGATGTGGAGACAGAGGAGGTCTCAGGATGTCCTGATGTGGGGGGAGAGGAGGTCTTAGGATGTCCTGATGTGGGGGGAGAGGAGGTCTCAGGATGTCCTGATGTGGGGGGAGAGGAGGTCTCAGGATGTCCTGATGTGGGGAAGAGGAGGTCTCAGGATGTCCCTTATGGGGGGAGAGGAGGCTGTGTTCAGGTCCATGACTGAGGTGCAGGGTGACAGAGTGGGGGTGGGACAGGAAAGCTGTGGGCTCATGGAGGGTGTGTGGTGTGTTGGGTTGTCGGCAGGGGGGGAACTGAACCTATTGAAGAACATATTCAGTTCGTTAGATCTGTCCAGACCTCCGTCAGTCTGGTCCCCCTTTAACTTGAAGCCAGTGATCTTCTTCATTCCCGACCACACATCCCTCACGTTGTTCTGCTGGAGCTGCTCTCCAACTTCTTCCTGTCGTCCTCCTTCACTTCTTAGTCTGTGTTTTCAGTTGTTTTTGTGTGGTCTTCAGTAACTCCCTGTCTCCATCCCTGAAAGCTTTCTTTTTGATGTTCAGCAGCTTTTTCAGGTCTCTGGTGATGCAGGGATTGTTATTGGGGAAGCACCTCACTGTTCTTGTTGGAACGATGTTGTCCACACAGAAGTTTATGTAATCTGTCACACACTCAGTCATGGTGTTGATGTCATCTCCATGAGGTTCACAGAGGACATTCCAGTCTGTGGCCTCAAAGCACCCTCTCAGAGCATCTTCAGCCTCAGTAGACCAGGTTTTAATCGTCCTCCTAATGACTGGTTGCTGCTGAACGATGGGCTTGTAGGTGGAGGTGAGAAGAACCAGATTATGGTCTGATCTTCCTAAAGGAGGCAGGGCAGAGGAGCTGTATGCATTCTTAGTATTTGCATAAAATAAGTCCAACATCTTATTTTCTCTGGTGGAGCAGCTGACAAACTGCTGGAAAGTTGGTAACGTAGCAGAGAGGGAGACGTTGTTGAAGTCTCCAGAGATCGCCATGAATGAGTTTGGATGCTGTGTTTGTAGTTTAGCCACGACGGAGCTGATGACATCACAGGCTGTCTCTGGTGCGGTACCTGGTATTATATAAACCGCTACCAGAATAACACAGGCAAACTCTCTGGGTAAATAATATGGACGAAAACTCACAGCTAACAGTTCAATGTCTCTTGTGCAGATCTTCTCCTTGACAGTGACGTGTCCTGGATGGCACCAACGCTGATTGACCAGCACTGCAATTCCGCCTCCCTTCCGCTTCCCGCTGAGCTGTTTATTTCGGTCTGCACGGACCGTCTTGAAGCCGTGTACAGATGCATTACAGTCCAGGATGTGTTCATGCAGCCAAGTCTCGGTGAAACACATGATACTGCATTCTCTGTACTCTTTCTGAGACCTTGTTAGCACTTCGAGCTGGTCCATCTTGTTAGCTAGCGATCTCACGTTACCCATCACAACAGTTGGAAGAAACGGTTTAAATCTCCACCGTTTTTCTCTTTGCCTTACCCCTGCCCTGCATCCTCTTCTCTTTCTCTTTAACTCCACTGGGATTTAATGTGTTATTTCGCTGGTAATCTTGATTTTGGAGAGTTTTAACAGTTGATCTCTGTGGTAAACAATTTTTCCGTTCCCATGACTACACATCATAACAAGTAGTGAAAAAAGCCAAAAATATTAAGAAAAATCTCCTGAATTGCACACCCTTCAAACCAGCATAAAAAATACTCCCAGAAAAACCTAATCTGACAAGTAATGTCAATAAAAAAGACAACTATATTTGAAAAAAACACAAAAGCAGAGAGAGAGCTGTTATAAACTGCAGCCACCTTGCAGCGCATTTCGGATTTTTATTTATTTATTTTTTTACAGTGTTACCGTGGTGATGTTGGGCATCAGCTACAGTTAGGGATGGGTACCTTTCACATTTGAATCGATACGGTACCAACTTTCGATACCTGCGAATCGGTACCGGTACCAAACGGTACCAGTTTTCTGTACTTTTATGTGTATATATGGCAATAACAGATTTATTTCTCATTCTCAACATAGAATTTTTTAATAATAAATTACAGCAAAATCCAGCTGTTTCTCTATGATGTCAGAGCGTCTGGTAACAGGGAAACTTAATGGCAAGGAAAGTTTTTTTATACAGCACATTTCATGTAGCCTACAGGAAAATTCAAAGTGCTTTAGATAAACCATAATCATTGCAGCGGGGTGGAAAAGGGAAAATGATTAAGAACAAAAAAGTAGAAGTATGATTTTAAAATGATAAACATTAAAAATATTTAAGATTAAAAAGAGAGAGCATAGAGCCGTGCAGATTTGAACTTTAGAGTAAAATCTATGTGAATGCAGAAAACAAGTGTTTCAGCTGATCTGAGACTTTCTGGGAGTTTGTTCCAGACGAAATAATAATGACAGAATAATTTAATGAGAAAAAAAAACGGAATATTCTCCGACACTAAACTGATTTTGTGGCGCGTTGTGCGCAGGTCTGGAGGCTGTAATCCTGCTGCAGGGATCAGGTTACTAACTTGATGCAGACAGTTTCTGCCGTGCTGGTTAAACCATACAAGCTGTTTCAGAGACGCAGACTCTTATTTATCAGATGGCAGTACGATGGCTGGTGCACTCGCATGCGGAAACTCCGCTGTGATGAGGAATTTAATAAAGATGTGGGATGCGACAGAGGGAGGGAGAGACGTGACATGCGCGTTGCCCCAGAACTGGTTCACTGTCTTGGTTGATGGTAAACTCAGTAAATATTCACATCGTATTAAGTTCTTGAACGGCAGTTTGTGAACCCTGCTGGTTATTATCTGCCCCCGATTACATGTGTTCAGCCGCCGAGGCGCTGACGGACTTCTCCCTCTTTTTTCTGCGGGCTGCGGATGACTCGTCTGGAACGGAGCTTTGAAAAGAATATTGCGTTTAATCTGCTGCTTTCTCAGATCAGACGTGTTCCCGCCGCTGGCATCACAAATAATGCAGCGAACTTGATGTTTTAGAGAAGTGAAGCAGGAAAGCTTCTGACTGAACACGCGGCCGCTGCTGCTGATGTCATGCTGCGATGCAACGTTCACGTGCGGCACAGAAATTACAAACTCTTCCACTACCTCACATTAAAAAGGATGCATTTAGGTACCGAAACATGGTACCGTTTGATTTTACGTGAATCGGTACCCGGTGGTACCGACGGAGTTCGGTAGGTACCAGTAAAAGTACCGATTTCGGTACCCATCCCTAGTTACAGTGGTGATGTTGGGCATCAGTTACCGTGGTGATGTTGAGCATCAGCTACCGTGGTGATGTTGGGCATCAGTTACAGTGGTGATGTTGAGCATCAGCTACCGTGGTGATGTTGGGCATCAGTTACAGTGGTGATGTTGAGCATCAGTTACCGTGGTGATGTTGAGCATCAGTTACAGTGGTGATGTTGGGCATCAGTTACAGTGGTGATGTTGGGCATCAGTTACAGTGGTGATGTTGGGCATCAGCTACAGTGGTGATGTTGGGCATCAGTTACAGTGGTGATGTTGGGCATCAGTTACTGTGGTGATGTTGGGCATCAGCTACAGTGGTGATGTTGGGCATCAGTTACAGTGGTGATGTTGGGCATCAGTTACTAGTGGTGATGTTGGGCATCAGTTACTGTGGTGATGTTGGGCATCAGTTACAGTGGTGATGTTGGGCATCAGCTACAGTGGTGATGTTGGGCATCAGTTACAGTGGTGATGTTGGGCATCAGTTACAGTGGTGATGTTGGGCATCAGTTACAGGTGGTGATGTTGAGCATCAGTTACAGTGGTGATGTTGGGCATCAGTTACTGTGGTGATGTTGAGCATCAGTTACAGTGGTGATGTTGGGCATCAGTTACAGTGGTGATGTTGAGCATCAGTTACAGTGGTGATGTTGAGCATCAGTTACAGTGGTGATGTTGGGCATCAGTTACAGTGGTGATGTTGAGCATCAGTTACAGTGGTGATGTTGAGCATCAGTTACAGTGGTGATGTTGAGCATCAGTTACAGTGGTGATGTTGAGCATCAGTTACAGTGGTGATGTTGAGCATCAGTTACAGTGGTGATGTTGGGCATCAGCTACAGTGGTGATGTTGGGCATCAGTTACAGTGGTGATGTTGGGCATCAGCTACAGTGGTGATGTTGGGCATCAGTTACAGTGGTGATGTTGAGCATCAGTTACAGTGGTGATGTTGAGCATCAGTTACAGTGGTGATGTTGGGCATCAGATACAGTGGTGATGTTGAGCATCAGTTACAGTGGTGATGTTGAGCATCAGTTACAGTGGTGATGTTGAGCATCAGCTACAGTGGTGATGTTGAGCATCAGTTACCGTGGTGATGTTGAGCATCAGTTACAGTGGTGATGTTGGGCATCAGTTACAGTGGTGATGTTGAGCATCAGTTACAGTGGTGATGTTGAGCATCAGTTACAGTGGTGATGTTGGGCATCAGTTACAGTGGTGATGTTGAGCATCAGTTACCGTGGTGATGTTGAGCATCAGTTACAGTGGTGATGTTGAGCATCAGTTACCGTGGTGATGTTGAGCATCAGTTACAGTGGTGATGTTGGGCATCAGTTACCGTGGTGATGTTGAGCATCAGTTACGGTGGTGATGTTGGGCATCAGTTACAGTGGTGATGTTGAGCATCAGCTACAGTGGTGATGTTGGACATCAGTTACAGTGGTGATGTTGAGCATCAGTTACTGTGGTGATGTTGGGCATCAGTCACCGTGGTGATGTTGAGCATCAGTTACAGTGGTGATGTTGGGCATCAGTTACCGTGGTGATGTTGAGCATCAGTTACCGTGGTGATGCTGAGCATCAGTTACAGTGGTGATGTTGAGCATCAGTTACAGTGGTGATGTTGGGCATCAGTTACCGTGGTGATGTTGGGCATCAGTTACAGTGGTGATGTTGAGCATCAGTCACCGTGGTGATGTTGGGCATCAGCTACAGTGGTGATGTTGAGCATCAGTTACTGTGGTGATGTTGGGCATCAGTTACAGTGGTGATGTTGGGCATCAGTTACCGTGGTGATGTTGAGCATCAGTTACAGTGGTGATGTTGGGCATCAGCTACAGTGGTGATGTTGGGCATCAGTTACAGTGGTGATGTTGAGCATCAGTTACAGTGGTGATGTTGAGCATCAGTTACAGTGGTGATGTTGAGCATCAGTTACAGTGGTGATGTTGGGCATCAGTTACTGTGGTGATGTTTATCATCAGTCACCGTGGTGATGTTTAGCATCAGTCACCGTGGTGATGCTGAGCATCAGTTACAGTGGTGATGTTGAGCATCAGTTACTGTGGTGATGTTTAGCATCAGTCACCGTGGTGATGTTGAGCATTAGTCACCGTGGTGATCTACCAGGTCAATCCGAGGGAACTAATCATCTTGATTGGTCCACTGCTGTCTCTTCAACAGGATCCCAGTGTTCTGAATGGTTGTGGAGTCCATGGGCGGAGTGGGGTGGAGCTCCACACTGACTCCACGCTGCAGATCAAGTCTGATTGGAGGTTCCACACCCTGACACGCCCCCTGCTCACCTGCAGACAGGTAAGACCTTGCTGGTCACACTGGAATGTCTCAAAGTTCTTCTGAGGAGTGTTTACATCACATCAGCACCGGTTGGAGGTCCTAGAGGATCCTGATCCTGATCCTGCAGGGACCTGTGCTCGGTCCTGTCCTAGAGGGTCTTGCAGGGACATGTGGTCTTCCCTGTCCTGTGGGGTCCTGCAGGGAACTCTTCTCAGCTCTTTCCCGCCTTCTCTGACCTTGGCCATGGCGGAACCTGGTCATGGTAGGAACCTGATTATGGTAGAACCCTGGTCATAGTAAGACCCTGTTCATGGTAGGGCCGTTGTTATGGTAGGAACCTGGTCATGGTAGGAACCTGATTATGGTAGAACCCTGGTCATAGTAAGACCCTGTTCATGGTAGGGCCGTTGTTATGGTAGGAACCTGGTCATGGTAGGAACCTGATTATGGTAGAACCCTGGTCATAGTAAGACCCTGTTCATGGTAGGGCCGTTGTTATGGTAAGAACCTGGTCATAGTAGGAACCTGATTATGGTTGAACCCTGGTCATAGTAAGACCCTGTTCATGGTAGGGCCGTTGTTATGGTAGGACCCTGGTCATAGTAGGAACCTGATTATGGTTGAACCCTGGTCATAGTAAGACCCTGTTCATGGTAGGGCCGTTGTTATGGTAGGACCCTGGTCATAGTAGGAACCTGATTATGGTTGAACCCTGGTCATAGTAAGACCCTGTTCATGGTAGGGCCGTGGTTATGGTAGGACCCTGGTCATGGTGATGGTAGGCAGACCTGATTATGGTTGAACCCTGGTCATAGTAAGACCCTGTTCATAGTAGGGCCGTTGTTATGGTAGGACCCTGGTCATGGTAGGAACCTGATTATGGTTGGACCCTGGTCATAGTAAGACCCTGTTCATGGTAGGACCGTTGTTATGGTAGGACCCTGGTCATAGTAGGAACCTGATTATGGTTGAACCCTGGTCATAGTAAGACCCTGTTCATGGTAGGGCCGTTGTTATGGTAGGACCCTGGTCATGGTAGGAACCTGATTATGGTTGAACCCTGGTCATAGTAAGACCCTGTTCATGGTAGGAACCTGGTCATGGCAGGACCCTGGTCATGGCCGTCCCTTGTCATGGTCAGACCCTGGTCATGCTAGGACCCTGGTCATGGCAGGATCCTGGTCATGGTAGAACACTGGTTATGGTAGGAACCTGGTCATGGTGGGAACTTGGTCACGGCAGGACCCGGGTCATGGTCGGACCATGGTTCCGATAGGACCCTGGTCATGGTAGGATCCAGGTTATGGTAGGACCCTGGTCCTGATAAGACCCTGGTTATGGTAGGAACCTGGTCCTGGTAAGATCCTGGTCATGGTAAGACCCTGGTCATGGTAAGACCCTGGTTATGGTAGGAACCTGGTCCTGGTAAGACCCTGGTCCTGGTAAGACCCTGGTCCTGGTAAGATCCTGGTCATGGTAAGACCTTGGTCATGGTAAGACCCTGGTTATGGTAGGAACATGGTCCTGGTAAGATCCTGGTCATGGTAAGACCCTGGTCATGGTAAGACCCTGGTTATGGTAGGAACCTGGTCCTGGTAAGACCCTGGTCCTGGTAAGATCCTGGTCATGGTAAGACCCTGGTCATGGTAAGACCCTGGTTATGGTAGGAACCTGGTCCTGGTAAGACCCTGGTCCTGGTAAGATCCTGGTCATGGTAAGACCCTGGTCATGGTAAGACCCTGGTTATGGTAGGAACATGGTCCTGGTAAGATCCTGGTCATGGTAAGACCCTGGTCACGGTAAGACCCTGGTTATGGTAGGAACCTGGTCCTGGTAAGACCCTGGTCCTGGTAAGATCCTGGTCATGGTAAGACCCTGGTTATGGTCGGAACATGGTCCTGGTAAGATCCTGGTCATGGTAAGACCCTGGTCACGGTAAGACCCTGGTTATGGTAGGAACCTGGTCCTGGTAAGACCCTGGTCCTGGTAAGATCCTGGTCATGGTAAGACCCTGGTTATGGTCGGAACATGGTCCTGGTAAGATCCTGGTCATGGTAAGACCCTGGTCACGGTAAGACCCTGGTTATGGTAGGACCCTGGTCATCATACCTGCAAACTCATCGCTTTTCAGCAAAATTCGCCGTTTTTGGATCAAAATATATGACTTGCGTGAATCGTGTAGATCCGATTAGTTTTTTGTCAGACGTCTGCTGAGCATGTGAATGTAACGTGCAGAGTGCAGCGAGGTGATGGGGCGAGGCGAGTCCTACAGGCCATGCAGGTAAACTTCGAGACGACCCGACAAGCTACGTGTGGAGGAGGGAGAGAGGAAAGGTAGCGACCCTGTGGTAGCAACTGAAAAGTTACTTTAGATGTTACAAGTTGTGTTAATGAACTGCAAACGAAACGTGATGCTAATGCTAATGTTAGCTCAGCAGGCTGATAAACTTAACACTGTTCAACATAGGCGCTGATTTCAGAACCCGAGCACCCATGAAGAATACCAAAGTTAAAACATTGCTGTACCTGACGAACAGATGTGCAGGAAAGTTTAATCACTGCACGCTAAGACCATAAATGCTGATGTTCAGGGTTCATATTTGCCCTACATAATGAAATTTGCTCTTTTAGTTTAACAGAAAAAACCTGCAGAACCCGATTTATTTTTTGAAAATAAGTTTTGCTTATACACATACCATATATACTGTATATTGTAACCAGATTATACCACAATATAGATTTGAGGCTATATCGCCCAGCCCTACATAGCTTTTGATATCTGTCTAGGGTGAAACAATAATCCTAAATAGGCCAGACCAAGGCACCGTTTTTCCAAACAGACAATTCCCTTTACATCCCTGCACTGCAATTAACCTACCAATAAATGTTTTGTGTTTTTTTCATGAGTGCACTAGAATACCTTTTTCAAAGCTGAAATTTTAAAAAATCCTGGGGGGGGGGGGGGCATGCCCCCGGGCCCCCCTAGAGGGGTCAGGTGTTTGTCACCTTTTTCACCTCTGATGAGTTTGCAGATATTGGTCATGGTTGGACCCTGGTCCTGGTAAGACCCTAGTCATGGTTGGACCCTGGTCCTGGTAAGATCCTGGTTATGGTAGGAACCTGGTCATGGTAGGCTCCTGGTCATAGTAGGACCCTGGTTATGGTAGGAACCTGGTCATGGTGGGAACTTGGTCACGGCAGGACCTCTGTCATGGTAGGACCCCGGTTACGGCAGGACCCTGGTCATGGTACGACCCTGGTCTTGGTAAGACCCTGGTTATAGTAAGAACTTGGTCCGGGTAAGACCCTGGTCCTGGTAAGACCCTGGTTATGGTAGGACCCTGGTTTTTTGGGACCCTGTACAGCTTGGACCAAGGTACCTCATCACTCTACAGCCTAGACTCAAGCAATGTGGTGACGGCTCTGCGGATGCTTCTAGACCAGGGGCGGCCATGTTTGATCCTTGAGAGCCACAATCCTTGATCCACATGTTCTCCAACACACCTGAACTACCCCATGTGCATGTCATTCACGTGCACGTCATTAATGTGCATGTCATTCACGTGCATGTCATTCACGTGCACATCATTAACGTGCATGTCATTCACGTGCATGTCATTCACATGCATGTCATTCACGTGCATGTCATTCACGTGCACGTCATTCACGTGCACGTCATTCACGTGCATGTCATTCACGTACATGTTATTCACGTGCATGTTATTCACGTGCATGTCATTCACATGCATGTCATTCACGTGCATGTCATTCACATGCATGTCATTCACGTGCACGTCATTAACGTGCATGTCATTCACGTGCACGTCATTCACATGCATGTCATTCACGTGCACGTCATTCACGTGCACGTCATTCACGTGCACGTCATTCACGTGCACGTCATTAATGTGCATGTCATTCACGTGCATGTCATTCACGTGCATGTCATTCACGTGCACGTCATTCACGTGCACGTCATTCACGTGCACGTCATTAACGTGCATGTCATTCACGTGCATGTCATTCACGTGCACGTCATTAACGTGCATGTCATTCACGTGCACGTCATCCATGTACATGTTATTTACGTGCACGTCATTAACGTGCATGTCATTCACGTGCATGTCATTCACGTGCACGTCATTAACGTGCATGTCATTCACGTGCACGTCATCCATGTACATGTTATTCACGTGCACGTCATTCACGTGCATGTCATTCACGTGCACGTCATTCATGTACATGTTATTCACGTGCATGTCATTCACATGCATGTCATTCACGTGCACGTCATTCACGTGCACGTCATTCATGTACATGTCATTCACGTGCACGTCATTCATGTACATGTTATTTACGTGCACGTCATTCAGCTCTGCAGAGGCCTCAACGAGCCGCTTATGTGATTCAGGTGATCTGGAGAAGGGGTGGATCTAAAATCTGGAGGATCGTGGCTCTCTAGGACCGAACCTTTCACCCTGCTCTAGACTATGGGACTCGGGTCTTTGTCTCAGCATGGACCCCGTTGTCTTCAAGTCCAAGCTGAATACATCTGTCCAGCTTGGCTTTTAGCCACTCGTGCAGAGCTCCTGAAAGTCCTGCACTGCTGCCCTGCTAATGGCGTCTTTATTTCAGCATCTTAGCGAAGAAGTCTGACTTTTAATAGAAATTGTTTTCTGTGTTTTGCTGTTTTATTTTGTAACTGAACTAGAATAAAACCTTTATGTTGACTTAAACCAGACTAGAACGATCACATGCAGAAAAGACTGAAATGTGACAAAAACGAATAAACAGGACTGACACTGACGCTATGATGGCTGCCAAATACCAGATGGTGGTAAAGACCTGAGCTGACGCCATCCTGAAGCTCTGTGGTCAACGGGGGGTCCCCCCCCTTCCTCTCAGGTTCTGCAGTTTGCTGATGACACTCTGTTCTCTGTCCAATGTCAACATGTAGCAGAGACGTCCTCAGGTGTCTGTCTGTCTCCCCAGGTCGTCTCACCTCCTGTCCTGTCTGTCTCTGAGGTGCTGGACTGCAGGTAAACCGTCTGCTCCCCCCTTCCCCCCCACCCTCCACCGTGGCTGTCTGAGGAGCTACAGCTTATTAAACTGATCAATAATCTGTTTCAGCTCAGAGGTGGTGTGTGTTCAGGGGCTGCTGACAGAGAGGATACACACCCAGTCGGAACACACACACACAGGTGTGCACACACACACAGGTGAACACACACACACAGGTGTGCACACACGCAGGTGAGCACACACACACACACACACACAGGTGTGCACACACACACAGGTGAACACACCCACACAGGTGTGCACACACACACGTACACACACACACACACACACACAGGTGTGCACACACACACACACACACACACACACACACACACACAGGTGCACACACACAGGGAACACACCCACACAGGTGAACACACACACACAGGTGTGCACACACGCAGGTGAACACACACACACACACACACACACACACACACACACACACCCGGGCACACACACAGGAACACACCCACACAGGTGAACACACACACACACACACAGGTGAACACACACACACAGGTGTGCACACACGCAGGTGAACACACACACACACAGGTGTGCACACACACAGGTGTGCACACACGCAGGTGAACACACACACACACAGGTGTGCACACACACAGGTGAACACACCCACACAGGTGAACACACACAGGTGAACACACACCCACACAGGTGAACACACACACACAGGTGAACACACCCACACAGGTGAACACACCCACACAGGTGAACACACACCCACACAGGTGAACACACACCTACACAGGTGAACACACACCCACACAGGTGAACACACCCACACAGGTGAACACACACCCACACAGGTGAACACACACCTACACAGATGAACACACACCCACACAGGTGAACACACCCACACAGGTGAACACACACAGGTGAACACACACCCACACAGGTGAACACACACAGGTGAACACACACCCACAGGTGAACACACACCACACAGGTGAACACACACAGGTGAACACACACCCACAGGTGAACACACACACACACACAGGTGAACACACCCACACAGGTGAACACACACAGGTGAACACACACCCACACAGGTGAACACACACACACAGGTGAACACACACACACAGGTGAACACACACCCACACAGGTGAACACACACACACAGGTGAACACAGACACACACAGGTGAACACACACACCACACAGGTGAACACACACACACAGGTGAACACACACCCACACAGGTGAACACACACCCACACAGGTGAACACACACCACACACAGGTGAACACACACCCACACAGGTGAACACACACACACAGGTGAACACACAACACACAGGTGAACACACACCCACACAAGTGAACACACACACACAGGTGAACACACACCCACACAGGTGAACACACACCCACACAGGTGAACACACCCACACACGTGAACACACACCCACACAGGTGAACACACACACACACAGGTGACCACACCCACACAGTTGAACACACCCACACAGGTGAACACATCCACGCAGGTGAACACACACAGGTGAACACACACCCACACAGGTGAACACACCCACACAGGTGAACACACACAGGTGAACACACACCCACACAGGTGAACACACCCGCACAGGTGAACACACACAAGTGACCACACCCACACAGGTGAACACACCCACACAGGTGAACACACACACACAGGTGAACACACCCACACAGGTGAACACACCCACACAGGCGAACACACACAGGTAAACACACCCACACAGGTGAACACACACACACACAGGTGAACACACACAGTGAACACACACAGGTGAACACACACCCACACAGGTGAACACACACACACAGGTGAACACACACCCACACAGGTGAACACACCCACACACAGTGAACACACACAGGTGAACACACACACACACACAGGTGAACACACACACACAGGTGAACACACACCCACACAGGTGAACACACACCCACACAGGTGAACACACCCACACAGGTGAACACACCCACACAGGTGAACACACCCACACACGTGAACACACCCACACAGGTGAACACACCCACACACGTGAACACACACAGGTGACCACACACACACAGGTGAACACACCCACACAGGTGAACACACCCACACAGGTGAACACACCCACACAGGTGAACACACCCACACAGGTGAACACACCCACACAGGTGAACACACCCACACAGGTGAACACACCCACACAGGTGAACACACACCCACACAGGTGAACACACACAGGTGAACACACCCACACAGGTGAACACACCCACACAGGTGAACACACCCACACACGTGAACACACACACACAGGTGAACACACCCACACGGTGAACACACACCCACACAGGTGAACACACACAGGCACACCCACCGGTGAACACACCCACACAGGTGAACACACCCACACAGGTGAACACACCCACACAGGTGAACACACCCACACACGTGACCACACCCACACAGGTGAACACACACACACAGGTGACCACACCCACACAGGTGAACACACCCACACACGTGAACACACACACAGGTGACCACACCCACACAGGTGAACACACCCACACACGTGAACACACCCACACAGGTGAACACACCCACACAGGTGAACACACCCACACACGTGAACACACCCACACAGGTGAACACACCCACACAGGTGAACACACCCACACAGGTGAACACACCCACACAGGTGAACACACACCCACACAGGTGAACACACACAGGTGAACACACCCACACAGGTGAACACACCCACACAGGTGAACACACCCACACACGTGAACACACACACACACACAGGTGAACACACCCACACAGGTGAACACACCCACACAGGTGAACACACACCCACACAGGTGAACACACACAGGTGAACACACCCACACAGGTGAACACACCCACACAGGTGAACACACACACAGGTGACCACACCCACACAGGTGAACACACCCACACAGGTGAACACACCCACACAGGTGAACACACCCACACAGGTGACCACACCCACACAGGTGAACACACACACGGTGAACACACCCACACAGGTGAACACACACAGGTACAAACTAGGGGTGGAACCTCAAGGTTTTTCATAGTTTTGGTTTTTGATGAGTTTCAGTCTTTATTTAATTTGACTTTTTTTTAGTTCGTTAGTTTTAATTAGTTTTTGAGCAGGTTTGCTAGTTTTTATTTGTTTTTATTTTTTGGAAAAAGCTTAGTTTTAATTAGTTTTTGAGCAGGTTTGCTAGTTTTTATTTGTTTTTATTTTTTTGGAAATAGCTTAGTTTTAATTAGTTTTTGAGCAGGTTTGCTAGTTTTTATTTGTTTTTATTTTTTGGAAAAAGCTTAGTTTTAATTAGTTTTTGAGCAGGTTTGCTAGTTTTTATTTGTTTTTATTTTTTGGAAAAAGCTTAGTTTTAATTAGTTTTTGAGCAGGTTTGCTAGTTTTTATTTGTTTTTATTTTTTGGAAAAAGCTTAGTTTTAGTTAGTTTTTTAGCAGGTTTGCTAGTTTTTATTTGTTTTTATTTTTTTGGAAAAAGCTTAGTTTTAGTTAGTTTTTTAGCAGGTTTGCTAGTTTTTATTTGTTTTTATTTTTTTGGAAAAAGCTTAGTTTTAATTAGTTTTTGAGCAGGTTTGCTAGTTTTTATTTGTTTTTATTTTTTGGAAAAAGCTTAGTTTTAATTAGTTTTTGAGCAGGTTTGCTAGTTTTTATTTGTTTTTATTTTTTGGAAATAGCTTAGTTTTAATTAGTTTTTGAGCAGGTTTGCTAGTTTTTATTTGTTTTTATTTTTTGGAAAAAGCTTAGTTTTAGTTAGTTTTTTAGCGGTTTGGTTTTTATTTGTTTTTATTTTTTGGAAAAAGCTTAGTTTTAATTAGTTTTTGAGCAGGTTAGCTAGTTTTTATTTGTTTTTATTTTTTGGAAAAAGCTTAGTTTTAATTAGTTTTTGAGCAGGTTTGCTAGTTTTTATTTGTTTTTATTTTTTGGAAAAAGCTTAGTTTTAATTAGTTTTTGAGCAGGTTTGCTAGTTTTTATTTGTTTTTATTTTTTGGAAAAAGCTTAGTTTTAATTAGTTTTTGAGCAGGTTTGCTAGTTTTTATTTGTTTTTATTTTTTGGAAATAGCTTAGTTTTAATTAGTTTTTGAGCAGGTTTGCTAGTTTTTATTTGTTTTTATTTTTTGGAAAAAGCTTAGTTTTAATTAGTTTTTGAGCAGGTTTGCTAGTTTTTATTTGTTTTTATTTTTTGGAAAAAGCTTAGTTTTAATTAGTTTTTTAGCAGGTTTGCTAGTTTTTATTTGTTTTTATTTTTTGGAGAAAGCTTAGTTTTAATTAGTTTTTGAGCAGGTTTGCTAGTTTTTATTTGTTTTTATTTTTTGGAAATAGCTTAGTTTTAATTAGTTTTTGAGCAGGTTTGCTAGTTTTTATTTGTTTTTATTTTTTGGAAAAAGCTTAGTTTTAATTAGTTTTTTAGCAGGTTTGACAGTTTTTATTTGTTTTTATTTTTTGGAAAAAGCTTAGTTTTAATTAGTTTTTGAGCAGGTTTGCTAGTTTTTATTTGTTTTTATTTTTTGGAAAAAGCTTAGTTTTAATTAGTTTTTGAGCAGGTTAGCTAGTTTTTATTTGTTTTTATTTTTTGGAAAAAGCTTAGTTTTAGTTAGTTTTTTAGCAGGTTTGCTAGTTTTTATTTGTTTTTATTTTTTGGAAAAAGCTTAGTTTTAGTTTAGTTTTTATTAGTTTTAGTTTTGTGAGGGCTTTTTTTTCATAAGTTTTACAAATTTGTCTGGTGCACACTTAAAAATAGAGGTACCAATTTGTACTTAAAAGGGTCCAAAGCTTGTTGCTGGGGGGGTTCCTTTCTGAAAGACATTTCTGTACCTTCATGGTCCATTTTTGTACCTTATCAAGCTGTATGAGTTAATAAAGTACAATTAAACCAATTAAAGATGATGAATAAAAGTCAATAAAATAGAGATTATGACAACAATCAAAGATGCTAATAATAAATGAATAATTATTATAGAAATATTAGGCCAAACACATATATAATTATACATATAATTATTACTATGATTATTATGAAAATCATAATATAATAACTATAATTATACTACTGTTTAGAAGTACTGCTATTTATAGTTATTGTACAAGCTACACACATTTTTCAATGCTGCAGGTACCCTTAGGGTGGAAATGGTACAAATTAATACTTTATATTACTTTGGAGCCTTTTTCATAGTATATAGGTACTTCTGGCCTCATAAAGACCAATATTGTACTTTTGAGAGAACATTTGTAAAACATGTACGTACAGTACAGAAATGCTCCGGTCTTGTACCTCTATGTTTGAGTGTGTGTGACATTCAAAATCATCAGAAAGTCGCTCGGAGTGAAACTGGTAGAGCAACGTAAATGGATCTCATATCAACCCAGACGGCTGATGTATGAAATATATTTACAAAGACTAAAACTAAGTTGGTGCTTCATTTAAAAAAAATGTATCAGAGGGGTATGAAGTCCTGTCCGTCAGCATAATTGTTGGTACCAGAAAATCAGCCCAAACAAAGGTTCCGCTTTGCTTCCAATGCAAACTGTAATTAAATACGTAAATTAGTTTAATACTTTAATTTCCTCGTGATTGATTAATCGTAGGTTAAAACATGGGCACAGGTGAACACATAGAAACGTAACTCGTAGTGAATGTGTGTGTGATTCCAGGTGTGCGTCTCACACTCTGTGACCAAACTGGGAGGACAGTCCAAGTATACATGGACCTAAGCCACGCGCATTACCCACCTGGACTGTTACCTGGTAACACCTTACTACTGTCTGGTTTCCAGAGGAAGCTGTCCAGGTAATGTACAGGTGTTCTGTTACATCAGGTCAGAGTCACACAGGTAATGTACACCTGTACAGGTGTTCTGTTACATCAGGTCAGAGTCACACAGGTGATGTACACCTGTACAGGTGTTCTGTAGCATCAGGTCAGTCACACAGGTGATGTTAACCTGTACAGGTGTTCTGTTACATCAGGTCAGAGTCACACAGGTGATGTTCACCTGTACAGGTGTTCTGTAGCATCAGGTCAGAGTCACAC
>JALJCO010011172.1:0-27500 GCA_023101725.1 Atherinomorus stipes | reverse complement strand
TGTGTACTACACATAAACACACAGGTACTACATTCTGTACTACACATATAGTCACTCTGTACTACACATAAACACACAGGTACTACATTCTGTACTACACCTATAGTCACTCTGTACTACACAAACACACAGGTACTTCATTCTGTACTACACATAGTCACTCTGTAGTACACATAAACACACTGGTACTACATTCCGTTATACATATAGTCACTCTGTAGTACACATAAACACACAGGAACTTCATTCCATGCTACACGTATACAAACAGATGTATCGGTACTAGTCAAGTATCGCTACCAGAGAAGTATTCTTTCCAGTGATGTATTGTTACCACCAAAGTATCGGTACCACTAAAGTATCAGTACCAGTGAAGTATCGGTACCAGAGATGTATCAGTCCCAGTGAAGAATCGGTTCCAGAGAAGTATCGTTACCAGTGAAGTATCAGTTCCAGGGAAGTATCGGTTCCAGTGAAATATCGGTACCAGTGAAGTATTGGTTCCGGTGAAGTATCGTATCAGTTATGTATCGTACCAGTGAAGTATCGGTACCAGTGATGTATCAGTATCAGTGATGTATCTGCATCAGTGATGCATCTGTACTCGTACAGTATCGGTACCAGTGAGGTATCAGTTCCAGTGAAGTATTGTATCAGTTATGTATCGTACCAGTGAAGTATTGGTACCAGGGATGTATGGGTATCAGTGATGTATCTGTACTAGTAAAGTATCGGTACCAGTGAGGAACATTACTAAAACCAGGACCTGGTGTTTGTCTTCAGTCCTGCAGGTCTCAGTGTGGTTCTTCCTCGTCTGGATTTCAGTCCAAAGCAAAGTAAGTATGTTTGTACAAAGTACTTTTATTGGCTTGTCTTTTTTTTCTGAAAGTAATACACGTGTACAATGAAAGAGTCACTTTGAGGACCTAGAACGAGGGAAGTAACCAGTGGTACCAGTACATCTAGAACCAGGGAAGTAACCAGTGGTACCAGTACATCTAGAACCAGGGAAGTAACCAGTGGTACCAGTACTTCTAGAACCAGGGAAGTAACCAGTGGTACCAGTACATCTAGGACGAGGGAAGTAACCAGTGGTACCAGTACATCTAGAACCAGGGAAGTAACCAGTGGTACCAGTACTTCTAGGACGAGGAAGTAACCAGTGGTACCAGTACATCTAGGACGAGGGAAGTAACCAGTGGTACCAGTACATATAGAACAGTCTTGGAAAGAACTCATTAGTGGTACCAGTACATCTAGAACCTAGGTATAGTAGTCTAGGTAGAACATTCATTTAACAGGTATAGTAATCTTGGTAGAACATTCATTTAACAGGTATAGTAATCTTGGTAGAACATTCATTTAACAGGTATAGTAATCTTGGTAGAACATTCATTTAACAGGTATAGTAATCTTGGTAGAACATTCATTTAACAGGTATAGTTATCTTGGTAGAACATTCATTTAACAGGTATAGTAGTCTAGGTAGAACATTCATTTAACAGGTATAGTAATCTTGGTAGAACATTCATTTAACAGGTATAGTAATCTTGGTAGAACATTCATTTAACAGGTATAGTAGTCTAGGTAGAACATTCATTTAGCAGGTATAGTAGTCTAGGTAGAACATTCATTTAACAGGTATAGTAATCTTGGTAGAACATTCATTTAACAGTTATAGTAATCTTGGTAGAACATTCATTTAACAGGTATAGTAATCTTGGTAGAACATTCATTTAACAGGTATAGTAGTCTAGGTAGAACATTCATTTAACAGGTATAGTAATCTTGGTAGAACATTCATTTAACAGGTATAGTTATCTTGGTAGAACATTCATTTAACAGGTATAGTAGTCTAGGTAGAACATTCATTTAACAGGTATAGTAATCTTGGTAGAACATTCATTTAACAGGTATAGTAATCTTGGTAGAACATTCATTTAACAGGTATAGTAGTCTAGGTAGAACATTTATTTAACAGGTATAGTAATCTTGGTAGAACATTCATTTAACAGGTATAGTAATCTTGGTAGAACATTCATTTAACAGGTATAGTAGTCTAGGTAGAACATTCATTTAACAGGTATAGTAATCTTGGTAGAACATTCATTTAACAGGTATAGTAGTCTTGGTAGAACATTCATTTAACAGGTATAGTAATCTTGGTAGAACATTCATTTAACAGGTATAGTAGTCTAGGTAGAACATTTATTTAACAGGTATAGTAATCTTGGTAGAACATTCATTTAACAGGTATAGTAATCTTGGTAGAACATTCATTTAACAGGTATAGTAATCTTGGTAGAACATTCATTTAACAGGTATAGTAGTCTAGGTAGAACATTCATTTAACAGGTATAGTAATCTTGGTAGAACATTCATTTAACAGGTATAGTAATCTTGGTAGAACATTCATTTAACAGGTATAGTAGTCTAGGTAGAACATTCATTTAGCAGGTATAGTAATCTTGGTAGAACATTCATTTAACAGGTATAGTAATCTTGGTAGAACATTCATTTAACAGGTATAGTAGTCTAGGTAGAACATTCATTTAACAGGTATAGTAGTCTAGGTAGAACATTCATTTAACAGGTATAGTAGTCTAGGTAGAACATTCATTTAACAGGTATAGTAGTCTAGGTAGAACATTCATTTAACAGGTATAGTAGTCTTGGTAGAACATTCATTTAACAGGTATAGTAATCTAGGTAGAACATTCATTTAACAGGTATAGTAATCTTGGTAGAACATTCATTTAACAGGTATAGTAGTCTAGGTAGAACATTCATTTAACAGGTATAGTAATCTTGGTAGAACATTCATTTAACAGGTATAGTAATCTTGGTAGAACATGAATTGTTCATTTGATTGTTTGGTCATTAAACTTTATTGATCAGGTCGGTGATTGATGTGGTTATTAAACTTTATTGATCGGGTTGGTGATTGATTTTGTTATTAAACTTTATTGATCAGGTAGGTGCTTGATTTTGTTATTAAACTTTATTGATCAGGTTGGTGCTTGATTTTGTTATCAAACTTTATTGATCAGGTCGGTGATTGATGTGGTTATTAAACTTTATTGATCAGGTTGGAGAATGATTTTGTTATCAAACTTTATTGATCAGGTTGGTGCTTGATTTTGTTATCAAACTTTATTGATCAGGTAGGTGCTTGATTTTGTTATTAAACTTTATTGATCAGGTTGGTGATTGATCAGGTTATTCAACTGTAATGATCAGGTTCGTGGTTGATTTTGTAATTAAACTTTATTGATCAGGTTGGTGCTTGATTTATTAAACTTTATTGATCAGGTTGGTGATTGATTTATTAAACTTTATTGATCAGGTTGGTGATTGATTTATTAAACTTTATTGATAAGGTTGGTGATTGATCAGGTTATTCAACTGTAATGATCAGGTTCGTGGTTGATTTTGTAATTAAACTTTATTGATCAGGTTGGTGCTTGATTTTCTCATCAAACTTTATTGATCAGGTTGGTGATCGACGACGGGACCGCTGAAGCTCACGTTTGGTTCTCAGGAGCCATGGTCCGTGTCCTGCTGGGATTGGCTGGTTCTCAGTGGGAGGGGCTTCAGAGAGCTCTGAGGGTCAGAGGTCACATCAGAGTCTACCCTCAGGGGCGGAGCCAGGTGAGTTCTTTTACCTGTCAGGTGCCTGTATTTACCTGTGGATCTCATAAAGATGGAGATGATTGATGATCAGATGGAGCTGCAGGTGTTCACCTGCCCTCCAGGTCTTCACCTGTCCTACAGGTGTTCACCTGCCCTCCAGGTCTTCACCTGTCCTACAGGTGTTCACCTGCCCTCCAGGTCTTCACCTGTCCTACAGGTGTTCACCTGCCCTCCAGGTCTTCACCTGTCCTACAGGTGTTCATCTGTCTTCCAGGTCTTCACCTGTCCTACAGGTGTTCATCTGTCTTCCAGGTCTTCACCTGTCCTGCAGGTGTTCACCTGTCCTCCAGGTCTTCACCTGTCCTGCAGGTGTTCACCTGTCCTCCAGGTCTTCACCTGTCCTGCAGGTGTTCACCTGTCCTCCAGGTCTTCACCTGTCCTGCGGGTGTTCATCTGTCCTCCAGGTCTTCACCTGTCCTGCAGGTGTTCACCTGTCCTCCAGGTCTTCACCTGTCCTGCGGGTGTTCATCTGTCCTCCAGGTCTTCACCTGTCCTGCAGGTGTTCACCTGTCCTCCAGTTGTGTTCACCTGTCCTCCAGGTCTTCACCTGTCCTGCAGGTGTTCACCTGTCCTCCAGGTCTTCACCTGTCCTGCGGGTGTTCATCTGTCCTCCAGGTCTTCACCTGTCCTCCAGTGTGTTCACCTGTCCTCCAGCTGTTCACCTGTCCTCCAGCTGTTCACCTGTCCTCCAGTGTTTCACCTGTCCTTCAGTTTTCACCTGTCCTCCAGCTGTTCATCTGTCCTCCAGCTGTTCACCTGTCCTCCAGCTGTTCACCTGTCCCCCAGTGTTTCACCTGTCCTCCAGCTGTTCATCTGTCCCCCAGTGTTCACCTGTCCTCCAGTGTCACCAGTCCCCCAGCTGTTTACCTGTCCTCCAGGTCTTGACCTGTCCTGCAGATGTTCACCTGTCTTCCAGGTCTTCACCTGTCCTCCAGCTGTTCACCTGTCCTCCAGTGTTCACCTGTCCTGCAGGTGTTCATCTGTCCTCCAGTGTTCACCTGTCCTCCAGCTGTTCACCTGTCCTCCAGTGTTCACCTGTCCACCAGGTCTTCACCTGTCCTGCAGGTGTTCACCCACTTCCCCTCCAGTGTTCACCTGTCCTCCAGCTGTTCACCTGTCCTCCAGTGTTTCACCTGTCCTCCAGTTTTCACCTGTCCTCCAGCTGTTCATCTGTCCCCCAGTGTTCACCTGTCCTCCAGTGCTCACCAGTCCCCCCAGCTGTTTACCTGTCCTCCAGGTCTTGACCTGCCCTCCCCCGCAGATGTTCACCTGTCTTCCAGGTCTCTCCACCTGTCCTCCAGCTGTTCACCTGTCCTCCAGTGTTCACCTGTCCCCCAGTGTACGCCCTGTCCTCCAGCTGTTCACCTGTCCTCCACCTGTTGCCCACCTCCCCTCCAGGTCTTCACCTGTCCTGCAGGTGTTCATCTGTCCTCCAGTGTTCACCTGTCCTCCAGCTGTTCACCTGTCCTCCAGTGTTCACCTGTCCTCCAGCTGTTCACCTGTCCTCCAGTGTTCACCTATCCTACAGCTGTTGCACCCTGTCCTTCATCTGTTCCCCTCTCCTCCAGTGTTCCCCTCTCCTCCAGTGTTTACCTGTCCTCCATCTGTTCCCCTGTCCTCCAGTGTTCCCCTGTCCTCCAGGTCTTCACCTGTCCTCCAGTGTTCCCCTGTCCTCCAGTGTTTACCTGTCCTCCATCTGTTCCCCTGTCCTCCAGATGATCAACTGTCCTCCAGTGTTCACTTGTCCACCAGGTGGTTACATGTCTTCCATGTGTCCATTTCTACCTGTGTCCAGGTGTGTGACGGTCCCTCTGATGACCCCCTCCTCCACTTCCTGCTGTGTGTGCAGCAGTGAAGTCATGTGTCGGACGATCTTCATCACCTGCAGGAGACACACCAATCACAGAGCAGAAGGTAACACCCACCACCACACTGAAGCCACACCCCCACACTGAGGCCACACCCACACACTGAAGCCAAACCTCCACATTGACGCTACGCCTCCACACTGAGGCCCCCCCCCCCCACACTGACGCCACACCCACACACTGAAGCCACACCCCCACACTGAGGCCACATCCCCACACTGAGGCCACACCCCTACACTGAGGCCACACCCCCTCACTGAGGCCACACCCCCACGCTGAGACCACACCCCCTCACTGAGGCCACACCCCCACACTGAAGCCAAACCTCCACATTGACGCTACGCCTCCACACTGAGGCCACCACCCCCCCCTACCCCACATCCCCACACTGAGGCCACACCCCCACACTGAGGCCACACCTCCTCACTGAGGCCACAACCCCACACTGAAGCCAAACCTCCACATTGACGCTACGCCTCCACACTGAGGCCACACCCCCACACTGAGGCCACACCCCCACACTGAGGCCACAACCCCACACTGAAGCCAAACCTCCACACTGACGCCACATCCCTACACTGAGGCCACAGCCCCACACTGAGGCCACACCCCCACACCCCTGAAGCCAAACCTCCACATTGACGCCACACCTCCTCACTGAGGCCACACCTCCTCACTGAGGCCACAACCCCACACTGAAGCCACATCCTCCACACTGACGCCACTCCCTCCACAGAGGCCACAGCCCCACACTGAGGCCACACCCCCACATTAAAGCCAAACCTCCACATTGACGCTACGCCTCCACACTGAGGCCACCCCCCCCACACTGACGCCACATCCCCACACTGACGCCACATCCCCACACTGAGGCCACACCCCTTCACTGAGGCCACACCTCCTCACTGAGGCCACACCCCCACACTGAAGCCAAACCTCCACATTGACGCTACGCCTCCACACTGAGGCCACCCCCCCACACTGAAGCCAAACCTCCACATTAAGGCTACGTCTCCACACTGAGGCCAACCCCCCACACACACGGACGCCACATCCCCACACTGAGGCCACACCCCCACACTGAGGCCAAACCTCCACATTGACGCTACGCCTCCACACTGAGGCCACCCCCCCCACACTGATGCCACATCCCCACATTGACGCTACGCCTCCACACTGAGGCCACCCCCCACACTGACGCCACATCCCCACACTGAGGCCACACTGCCACACTGAGACCACACCCCCACACTGAGGCCACACCCCCACACTGAAGCCAAACCTCCACATTGAGGCTACGTCTCCACACTAAGGCCACCCCCCCCACACACTGACGCCACATCCCCACACTGAGGCCACACCCCTTCACTGAGGCCACACCTCCTCACTGAGGCAACACCCCCACATTGAAGCCAAACCTCCACATTGACGCTACGCCTCCACACTGAGGCCACCCCCCCCACACTGACGCCACATCCCCACACTGAGGCCACACCCCCACACTGAGGCCACACCCCCACACTGAAGCCAAACCTCCACATTGAGGCCACACCCCCACAGTGAGGCCACACCTCCTCACTGAGGCCACACCCCCACACTGAAGCCAAACCTCCACATTGAGGCTACGCCTCCACACTGAGGCCACACCTCCTCACTGAGGCCACACCCCCACACTGAGGCCACACCACCTCACTGAGGCCGGTTTCCATGTGGGGCGTGACAGGTGTGAGGGCCTGGTTTCAATGTAGGGCGTGACATGCGTGAGGGAGTGGTTTCCATGTGGGGCGTGTCATGCGTGAGGGCGTGGTTTCCATGTGGGGCATGTCATGTGTGAGGGCCTGGTTTCAATGTAGGGCGTGACATGCGTGAGGGAGTGGTTTCCATGTGGGGCGTGGCATGCGTGAGGGCCAGGTTTCTGCTGGGGTGTGACATACGTGAGGGCGTGGTTTCCATGTGGGGCGTGCCATGTGTGAGGGCGTGGTTTCCATGTGGGGCGTGTCATGCGTGAGGGCGTGGTTTCCATGTGGGGCGTGTCATGCGTGAGGGCGTGGTTTCCATGTGGGGCGTGCCATGTGTGAGGGCGTGTTTTCCATGTGGGGCGTGTCATGCGTGAGGGCGTGGTTTCCATTTGGGACATGCCATGTGTGAGGGCGTGGTTTCCATGTGGGGCGTGACATGCGTGAGGGCGTGGTTTCCATGTGTTGCGTCCCATACGTGAGGGCGTGGTTTCCATGTGTTGTGTCCCATGCGTGATGGCGTGGTTTCCATGTGGGGCGTGCCATGTGTGAGGGCGTGGTTTCCATGTGGGGCGTGCCATGTGTGAGGGCGTGTTTTCCATGTGTTGTGTCCCATGCGTGATGGCGTGGTTTCCATGTGGGGCGTGACATGTGTGAGGGCGTGGTTTCCATGTGGGGCGTGCCATGTGTGAGGGGGGGGGTGTCATGCGTGAGGGCGTGGTTTCCATGTGGGGCGTGCCATGTGTGAGGGCGTGTTTTCCATGTGGGGCGTGTCATGCGTGAGGGCGTGGTTTCCATGTGGGGCGTGCCATGTGTGAGGGCGTGTTTTCCATGTGGGGCGTGTCATGCGTGAGGGCGTGGTTTCCATTTGGGGCGTGCCATGTGTGAGGGAGTGGTTTCCATGTGGGGCGTGGCATGCGTGAGGGCGTGGTTTCCATGTGGGGGGTGACATGCGTGAGGGCGTGGTTTCCATGTGGGGCGTGGCATGTGTGAGGGAGTGGTTTCCATGTGGGGCGTGGCATGCATGAGGGAGTGGTTTCCATGTGGGGCGTGGCATGCGTGGGGGCGTGGTTTCCATGTGGGGCGTGACATGCGTGAGGGAGTGGTTTCCATGTGGGGCGTGACATGCGTGAGGGCGTGGTTTCCATGTGGGGCGTGGCATGCGTGGGGGCGTGGTTTCCATGTGGGGCGTGGCATGCGTGGGGGCATGGTTTCCATGTGGGGCGTGACATGCGTGAGGGAGTGGTTTCCATGTGGGGCGTGGCATGCGTGGGGGCGTGGTTTCCTTGTGGGCGTGGCCTAACAGTCTATTATCAATCACATTGGTTGTTTACTTGTTGATATCTGTGTTTTCTCGTTCATCAGAGGTGAGGCGGTTCAGTCGAGGAGAGAGAGACTTCATGACCAGGCTGACTCGACCTCTGCAGCTCACCTGTGTTCACCTGTTCAATGATTCAGTCTAACTTTATTTGTTCTGTCTGATCAGAGCGATCAATAAACCTGATTTCACCTGTCACTGTTTACCTTTCACCTGCAGCAGTACTCTGATTACTCTGCACCGGGTCTCTGATTACTCTGCAGAAGTACTCTGATTACTCTGCAGCGGATCTCTGATTACTCTGCAGAAGTACTCTGATTACTCTGCAGCAGATCTCTGATTAATCTGCAGCAGTACTCTGATTACCCTGCAGCGATACTCTGATTACTCTGCAGCAGTACTCTGATTACCCTGCAGCGGTACTTTGATTACTGTGCAGAGGTACTCTGATTACTCTCCAGCGGTATTCTGATTACCCTGCAGCAGTACTCTGATTACTCTGCAGCAGTACTCTGATTACCCTGCAGCAGTACTCTGATTACCTTGCAGCGGTACTCTGATTACCCTGCAGCAGTACTCTGATTACTCTGCAGCAGTACTCTGATAACCCTGCAGCGGTACTTTGATTACTGTGCAGAGGTACTCTGATTACTCTCCAGCGGTATTCTGATTACTCTCCAGAAGTACTCTGATTACTCTGCAGCAGTACTCTGATTACCCTGCAGCGGTACTTTGATTACTGTGCAGAGGTATTCTGATTACTCTCCAGAAGTACTCTGATTACTCTGCAGCAGTACTCTTTTTACTCACCTGGTGAATCACAGACACAGTGAAACAGGTGAGTTTTATGACTTTTATTAACTCTGCATTCACACCAAATGCGATTTTGGCGTCAAAATTGTGCTTGAAGCCCAAAGTTGAACGCTTGATCACTAAACAGTCAGATACTTGATTCCCAGGATCTTGACGCCCCCGGCGCGTGGCGAGGGATGTCCAGAATTTACTGGAAACCACATCATTTAGTAGATTTTCAGAGCCTAAACAGTACTACATCAGTACAACATCAGTACTACATCACATCTCCTGCAAACACGCTGATGCACGTTCATGAAACTACAGAAGCCGCGGCAGACGAGATCACGGGTTCTCTTTCTCTTTCTTTCTTTGTTTCAAATCAACATCCACCCCTCTTGTGTTTGTCTGCAGCTCTGTCGCTCTTAGTACAATGTAAACAGAGAATTTCTTCTTCTACGCTTGTATTATCGGCAGAGTAGGCTCTGAACGCCGAGGCTTCCGTAGTTTTATGAACGCGCATTTGCGTGCTTTGTGAAAGATGTAGTACTGTTCAGTCTCTAAAAATCTCCTAAATGATGGTTTCCAGTAAATTCTGGACGCTACCCACTCAGGACACTTGGATTACATTGGACGAGCAGTATGGAGGAATATTGACACGTTTTTGTGGACTTTAAGGACCTTTTTGGCTCGGACCCTGGTGAACTCCATTATATGAAAGTTGGGGGGAAACGAGAAGCCTTCCTGATCACCGGCTGCATTTCAGATATTAAAAAAGTGCTGCAGAGTCTTTCTCACCATGAGGGGGGTGGGGAAGATAAAGTTACATCATTCTGTGGGTGGACTGTTCCTTTCAGAAAGTTGTCAATGGTCACCCCGAGACTCTTGACAGAAGAGCACAAAAAAGAGGTCACTGGGCCCAGAACACTGACCTGGTCAACCAGTTTTGTTTCATCCCCAAAAATAATAGTTCCAGTTTTACCTTCATTTAAGTGCGAAAAATTTAATGCCATCAGTTTTTTAACTCAGCAAGACAATTTAGCAGACGGACTATTGAACCTTCCTCAGGTTTCAAGTGAACTTATATTTGTAAATCGTCTACAAAACAATGGTAACAGACACCATGTTTTACAAAAAATGGACCCCAATGGCAAAATATGAAGAGAAAAAAGAAGGGGACCAAGGATGGAGCCCTGCAGGACTCCACAGGTAAGCGGAGCAGCCGCAGACGAATACTGTTCAAGTTGGACCGGATAGAGCGATCAGTGAGATGGGACTGGAACCGTTTCAGAGCAGAACCTCTAAATCCAACACCGGGATCTAACCCAGACTACGTCATCTCTTCCTCAGAAAAGCATGTAAACAAGCATGTTTACATGTTTACCAGTAAACTAAACCATCATAAACCAGCAGAGTTTCCTCTGTTATTGTAACATTAACTCCTGAATGTAACATGGAGATGATCCTGATGTTTACATGATGATAACATGATGTTTACATGTTTACCAGTAAACTAAACCATCATAAACCAGCAGAGTTTCCTCTGTTATTGTAACATTAACTCCTGAATGTAACATGGAGATGATCCTGATGTTTACATGATGATATCATGATGTTTACATGTTTACCAGTAAACTAAACCATCATAAACCAGCAGAGTTTCCTCTGTTATTGTAACATTAACTCCTGAATGTAACATGGAGATGATCCTGATGTTTACATGATGATATCATGATGTTTACATGTTTACCAGTAAACTAAACCATCATAAACCAGCAGAGTTTCCTCTGTTATTGTAACATTAACTCCTGAATGTAACATGGAGATGATCCTGATGTTTACATGATGATATCATGATGTTTACATGTTTACCAGTAAACTAAACCATCATAAACCAGCAGAGTTTCCTCTGTTATTGTAACATTAACTCCTGAATGTAACATGGAGATGATCCTGATGTTTACATGATGATAACATGATGTTTACATGTTTACCAGTAAACTAAACCATCATAAACCAGCAGAGTTTCCTCTGTTATTGTAACATTAACTCCTGAATGTAACATGGAGATGATCCTGATGTTTACATGATGATATCATGATGTTTACATGTTTACCAGTAAACTAAACCATCATAAACCAGCAGAGTTTCCTCTGTTATTGTAACATTAACTCCTGAATGTAACATGGAGATGATCCTGATGTTTACATGATGATAACATGATGTTTACATGTTTACCAGTAAACTAAACCATCATAAACCAGCAGAGTTTCCTCTGTTATTGTAACATTAACTCCTGAATGTAACATGGAGATGATCCTGATGTTTACATGATGATAACATGATGTTTACATGTTTACCAGTAAACTAAACCATCATAAACCAGCAGAGTTTCCTCTGTTATTGTAACATTAACTCCTGAATGTAACATGGAGATGATCCTGATGTTTACATGATGATATCATGATGTTTACATGTTTACCAGTAAACTAAACCATCATAAACCAGCAGAGTTTCCTCTGTTATTGTAACATTAACTCCTGAATGTAACATGGAGATGATCCTGATGTTTACATGATGATATCATGATGTTTACATGTTTACCAGTAAACTAAACCATCATAAACCAGCAGAGTTTCCTCTGTTATTGTAACATTAACTCCTGAATGTAACATGGAGATGATCCTGATGTTTACATGATGATATCATGATGTTTACATGTTTACCAGTAAACTAAACCATCATAAACCAGCAGAGTTTCCTCTGTTATTGTAACATTAACTCCTGAATGTAACATGGAGATGATCCTGATGTTTACATGATGATATCATGATGTTTACATGTTTACCAGTAAACTAAACCATCATAAACCAGCAGAGTTTCCTCTGTTATTGTAACATTAACTCCTGAATGTAACATGGAGATGATCCTGATGTTTACATGATGATATCATGATGTTTACATGTTTACCAGTAAACTAAACCATCATAAACCAGCAGAGTTTCCTCTGTTATTGTAACATTAACTCCTGAATGTAACATGGAGATGATCCTGATGTTTACATGATGATATCATGATGTTTACATGTTTACCAGTAAACTAAACCATCATAAACCAGCAGAGTTTCCTCTGTTATTGTAACATTAACTCCTGAATGTAACATGGAGATGATCCTGATGTTTACATGATGATAACATGATGTTTACATGTTTACCAGTAAACTAAACCATCATAAACCAGCAGAGTTTCCTCTGTTATTGTAACATTAACTCCTGAATGTAACATGGAGATGATCCTGATGTTTACATGATGATATCATGATGTTTACATGTTTACCAGTAAACTAAACCATCATAAACCAGCAGAGTTTCCTCTGTTATTGTAACATTAACTCCTGAATGTAACATGGAGATGATCCTGATGTTTACATGATGATATCATGATGTTTACATGTTTACCAGTAAACTAAACCATCATAAACCAGCAGAGTTTCCTCTGTTATTGTAACATTAACTCCTGAATGTAACATGGAGATGATCCTGATGTTTACATGATGATATCATGATGTTTACATGTTTACCAGTAAACTAAACCATCATAAACCAGCAGAGTTTCCTCTGTTATTGTAACATTAACTCCTGAATGTAACATGGAGATGATCCTGATGTTTACATGATGATAACATGATGTTTACATGTTTACCAGTAAACTAAACCATCATAAACCAGCAGAGTTTCCTCTGTTATTGTAACATTAACTCCTGAATGTAACATGGAGATGATCCTGATGTTTACATGATGATATCATGATGTTTACATGTTTACCAGTAAACTAAACCATCATAAACCAGCAGAGTTTCCTCTGTTATTGTAACATTAACTCCTGAATGTAACATGGAGATGATCCTGATGTTTACATGATGATAACATGATGTTTACATGTTTACCAGTAAACTAAACCATCATAAACCAGCAGAGTTTCCTCTGTTATTGTAACATTAACTCCTGAATGTAACATGGAGATGATCCTGATGTTTACATGATGATATCATGATGTTTACATGTTTACCAGTAAACTAAACCATCATAAACCAGCAGAGTTTCCTCTGTTATTGTAACATTAACTCCTGAATGTAACATGGAGATGATCCTGATGTTTACATGATGATATCATGATGTTTACATGTTTACCAGTAAACTAAACCATCATAAACCAGCAGAGTTTCCTCTGTTATTGTAACATTAACTCCTGAATGTAACATGGAGATGATCCTGATGTTTACATGATGATATCATGATGTTTACATGTTTACCAGTAAACTAAACCATCATAAACCAGCAGAGTTTCCTCTGTTATTGTAACATTAACTCCTGAATGTAACATGGAGATGATCCTGATGTTTACATGATGATATCATGATGTTTACATGTTTACCAGTAAACTAAACCATCATAAACCAGCAGAGTTTCCTCTGTTATTGTAACATTAACTCCTGAATGTAACATGGAGATGATCCTGATGTTTACATGATGATAACATGATGTTTACATGTTTACCAGTAAACTAAACCATCATAAACCAGCAGAGTTTCCTCTGTTATTGTAACATTAACTCCTGAATGTAACATGGAGATGATCCTGATGTTTACATGATGATAACATGATGTTTACATGTTTACCAGTAAACTAAACCATCATAAACCAGCAGAGTTTCCTCTGTTATTGTAACATTAACTCCTGAATGTAACATGGAGATGATCCTGATGTTTACATGATGATATCATGATGTTTACATGTTTACCAGTAAACTAAACCATCATAAACCAGCAGAGTTTCCTCTGTTATTGTAACATTAACTCCTGAATGTAACATGGAGATGATCCTGATGTTTACATGATGATAACATGATGTTTACATGTTTACCAGTAAACTAAACCATCATAAACCAGCAGAGTTTCCTCTGTTATTGTAACATTAACTCCTGAATGTAACATGGAGATGATCCTGATGTTTACATGATGATATCATGATGTTTACATGTTTACCAGTAAACTAAACCATCATAAACCAGCAGAGTTTCCTCTGTTATTGTAACATTAACTCCTGAATGTAACATGGAGATGATCCTGATGTTTACATGATGATAACATGATGTTTACATGTTTACCAGTAAACTAAACCATCATAAACCAGCAGAGTTTCCTCTGTTATTGTAACATTAACTCCTGAATGTAACATGGAGATGATCCTGATGTTTACATGATGATATCATGATGTTTACATGTTTACCAGTAAACTAAACCATCATAAACCAGCAGAGTTTCCTCTGTTATTGTAACATTAACTCCTGAATGTAACATGGAGATGATCCTGATGTTTACATGATGATATCATGATGTTTACATGTTTACCAGTAAACTAAACCATCATAAACCAGCAGAGTTTCCTCTGTTATTGTAACATTAACTCCTGAATGTAACATGGAGATGATCCTGATGTTTACATGATGATATCATGATGTTTACATGTTTACCAGTAAACTAAACCATCATAAACCAGCAGAGTTTCCTCTGTTATTGTAACATTAACTCCTGAATGTAACATGGAGATGATCCTGATGTTTACATGATGATATCATGATGTTTACATGTTTACCAGTAAACTAAACCATCATAAACCAGCAGAGTTTCCTCTGTTATTGTAACATTAACTCCTGAATGTAACATGGAGATGATCCTGATGTTTACATGATGATATCATGATGTTTACATGTTTACCAGTAAACTAAACCATCATAAACCAGCAGAGTTTCCTCTGTTATTGTAACATTAACTCCTGAATGTAACATGGAGATGATCCTGATGTTTACATGATGATATCATGATGTTTACATGTTTACCAGTAAACTAAACCATCATAAACCAGCAGAGTTTCCTCTGTTATTGTAACATTAACTCCTGAATGTAACATGGAGATGATCCTGATGTTTACATGATGATATCATGATGTTTACATGTTTACCAGTAAACTAAACCATCATAAACCAGCAGAGTTTCCTCTGTTATTGTAACATTAACTCCTGAATGTAACATGGAGATGATCCTGATGTTTACATGATGATAACATGATGTTTACATGTTTACCAGTAAACTAAACCATCATAAACCAGCAGAGTTTCCTCTGTTATTGTAACATTAACTCCTGAATGTAACATGGAGATGATCCTGATGTTTACATGATGATAACATGATGTTTACATGTTTACCAGTAAACTAAACCATCATAAACCAGCAGAGTTTCCTCTGTTATTGTAACATTAACTCCTGAATGTAACATGGAGATGATCCTGATGTTTACATGATGATAACATGATGTTTACATGTTTACCAGTAAACTAAACCATCATAAACCAGCAGAGTTTCCTCTGTTATTGTAACATTAACTCCTGAATGTAACATGGAGATGATCCTGATGTTTACATGATGATATCATGATGTTTACATGTTTACCAGTAAACTAAACCATCATAAACCAGCAGAGTTTCCTCTGTTATTGTAACATTAACTCCTGAATGTAACATGGAGATGATCCTGATGTTTACATGATGATATCATGATGTTTACATGTTTACCAGTAAACTAAACCATCATAAACCAGCAGAGTTTCCTCTGTTATTGTAACATTAACTCCTGAATGTAACATGGAGATGATCCTGATGTTTACATGATGATATCATGATGTTTACATGTTTACCAGTAAACTAAACCATCATAAACCAGCAGAGTTTCCTCTGTTATTGTAACATTAACTCCTGAATGTAACATGGAGATGATCCTGATGTTTACATGATGATAACATGATGTTTACATGTTTACCAGTAAACTAAACCATCATAAACCAGCAGAGTTTCCTCTGTTATTGTAACATTAACTCCTGAATGTAACATGGAGATGATCCTGATGTTTACATGATGATATCATGATGTTTACATGTTTACCAGTAAACTAAACCATCATAAACCAGCAGAGTTTCCTCTGTTATTGTAACATTAACTCCTGAATGTAACATGGAGATGATCCTGATGTTTACATGATGATATCATGATGTTTACATGTTTACCAGTAAACTAAACCATCATAAACCAGCAGAGTTTCCTCTGTTATTGTAACATTAACTCCTGAATGTAACATGGAGATGATCCTGATGTTTACATGATGATATCATGATGTTTACATGTTTACCAGTAAACTAAACCATCATAAACCAGCAGAGTTTCCTCTGTTATTGTAACATTAACTCCTGAATGTAACATGGAGATGATCCTGATGTTTACATGATGATAACATGATGTTTACATGTTTACCAGTAAACTAAACCATCATAAACCAGCAGAGTTTCCTCTGTTATTGTAACATTAACTCCTGAATGTAACATGGAGATGATCCTGATGTTTACATGATGATATCATGATGTTTACATGTTTACCAGTAAACTAAACCATCATAAACCAGCAGAGTTTCCTCTGTTATTGTAACATTAACTCCTGAATGTAACATGGAGATGATCCTGATGTTTACATGATGATATCATGATGTTTACATGTTTACCAGTAAACTAAACCATCATAAACCAGCAGAGTTTCCTCTGTTATTGTAACATTAACTCCTGAATGTAACATGGAGATGATCCTGATGTTTACATGATGATAACATGATGTTTACATGTTTACCAGTAAACTAAACCATCATAAACCAGCAGAGTTTCCTCTGTTATTGTAACATTAACTCCTGAATGTAACATGGAGATGATCCTGATGTTTACATGATGATATCATGATGTTTACATGTTTACCAGTAAACTAAACCATCATAAACCAGCAGAGTTTCCTCTGTTATTGTAACATTAACTCCTGAATGTAACATGGAGATGATCCTGATGTTTACATGATGATAACATGATGTTTACATGTTTACCAGTAAACTAAACCATCATAAACCAGCAGAGTTTCCTCTGTTATTGTAACATTAACTCCTGAATGTAACATGGAGATGATCCTGATGTTTACATGATGATAACATGATGTTTACATGTTTACCAGTAAACTAAACCATCATAAACCAGCAGAGTTTCCTCTGTTATTGTAACATTAACTCCTGAATGTAACATGGAGATGATCCTGATGTTTACATGATGATATCATGATGTTTACATGTTTACCAGTAAACTAAACCATCATAAACCAGCAGAGTTTCCTCTGTTATTGTAACATTAACTCCTGAATGTAACATGGAGATGATCCTGATGTTTACATGATGATATCATGATGTTTACATGTTTACCAGTAAACTAAACCATCATAAACCAGCAGAGTTTCCTCTGTTATTGTAACATTAACTCCTGAATGTAACATGGAGATGATCCTGATGTTTACATGATGATAACATGATGTTTACATGTTTACCAGTAAACTAAACCATCATAAACCAGCAGAGTTTCCTCTGTTATTGTAACATTAACTCCTGAATGTAACATGGAGATGATCCTGATGTTTACATGATGATATCATGATGTTTACATGTTTACCAGTAAACTAAACCATCATAAACCAGCAGAGTTTCCTCTGTTATTGTAACATTAACTCCTGAATGTAACATGGAGATGATCCTGATGTTTACATGATGATAACATGATGTTTACATGTTTACCAGTAAACTAAACCATCATAAACCAGCAGAGTTTCCTCTGTTATTGTAACATTAACTCCTGAATGTAACATGGAGATGATCCTGATGTTTACATGATGATATCATGATGTTTACATGTTTACCAGTAAACTAAACCATCATAAACCAGCAGAGTTTCCTCTGTTATTGTAACATTAACTCCTGAATGTAACATGGAGATGATCCTGATGTTTACATGATGATAACATGATGTTTACATGTTTACCAGTAAACTAAACCATCATAAACCAGCAGAGTTTCCTCTGTTATTGTAACATTAACTCCTGAATGTAACATGGAGATGATCCTGATGTTTACATGATGATATCATGATGTTTACATGTTTACCAGTAAACTAAACCATCATAAACCAGCAGAGTTTCCTCTGTTATTGTAACATTAACTCCTGAATGTAACATGGAGATGATCCTGATGTTTACATGATGATAACATGATGTTTACATGTTTACCAGTAAACTAAACCATCATAAACCAGCAGAGTTTCCTCTGTTATTGTAACATTAACTCCTGAATGTAACATGGAGATGATCCTGATGTTTACATGATGATATCATGATGTTTACATGTTTACCAGTAAACTAAACCATCATAAACCAGCAGAGTTTCCTCTGTTATTGTAACATTAACTCCTGAATGTAACATGGAGATGATCCTGATGTTTACATGATGATATCATGATGTTTACATGTTTACCAGTAAACTAAACCATCATAAACCAGCAGAGTTTCCTCTGTTATTGTAACATTAACTCCTGAATGTAACATGGAGATGATCCTGATGTTTACATGATGATAACATGATGTTTACATGTTTACCAGTAAACTAAACCATCATAAACCAGCAGAGTTTCCTCTGTTATTGTAACATTAACTCCTGAATGTAACATGGAGATGATCCTGATGTTTACATGATGATATCATGATGTTTACATGTTTACCAGTAAACTAAACCATCATAAACCAGCAGAGTTTCCTCTGTTATTGTAACATTAACTCCTGAATGTAACATGGAGATGATCCTGATGTTTACATGATGATAACATGATGTTTACATGTTTACCAGTAAACTAAACCATCATAAACCAGCAGAGTTTCCTCTGTTATTGTAACATTAACTCCTGAATGTAACATGGAGATGATCCTGATGTTTACATGATGATATCATGATGTTTACATGTTTACCAGTAAACTAAACCATCATAAACCAGCAGAGTTTCCTCTGTTATTGTAACATTAACTCCTGAATGTAACATGGAGATGATCCTGATGTTTACATGATGATATCATGATGTTTACATGTTTACCAGTAAACTAAACCATCATAAACCAGCAGAGTTTCCTCTGTTATTGTAACATTAACTCCTGAATGTAACATGGAGATGATCCTGATGTTTACATGATGATATCATGATGTTTACATGTTTACCAGTAAACTAAACCATCATAAACCAGCAGAGTTTCCTCTGTTATTGTAACATTAACTCCTGAATGTAACATGGAGATGATCCTGATGTTTACATGATGATATCATGATGTTTACATGTTTACCAGTAAACTAAACCATCATAAACCAGCAGAGTTTCCTCTGTTATTGTAACATTAACTCCTGAATGTAACATGGAGATGATCCTGATGTTTACATGATGATATCATGATGTTTACATGTTTACCAGTAAACTAAACCATCATAAACCAGCAGAGTTTCCTCTGTTATTGTAACATTAACTCCTGAATGTAACATGGAGATGATCCTGATGTTTACATGATGATATCATGATGTTTACATGTTTACCAGTAAACTAAACCATCATAAACCAGCAGAGTTTCCTCTGTTATTGTAACATTAACTCCTGAATGTAACATGGAGATGATCCTGATGTTTACATGATGATATCATGATGTTTACATGTTTACCAGTAAACTAAACCATCATAAACCAGCAGAGTTTCCTCTGTTATTGTAACATTAACTCCTGAATGTAACATGGAGATGATCCTGATGTTTACATGATGATAACATGATGTTTACATGTTTACCAGTAAACTAAACCATCATAAACCAGCAGAGTTTCCTCTGTTATTGTAACATTAACTCCTGAATGTAACATGGAGATGATCCTGATGTTTACATGATGATATCATGATGTTTACATGTTTACCAGTAAACTAAACCATCATAAACCAGCAGAGTTTCCTCTGTTATTGTAACATTAACTCCTGAATGTAACATGGAGATGATCCTGATGTTTACATGATGATAACATGATGTTTACATGTTTACCAGTAAACTAAACCATCATAAACCAGCAGAGTTTCCTCTGTTATTGTAACATTAACTCCTGAATGTAACATGGAGATGATCCTGATGTTTACATGATGATATCATGATGTTTACATGTTTACCAGTAAACTAAACCATCATAAACCAGCAGAGTTTCCTCTGTTATTGTAACATTAACTCCTGAATGTAACATGGAGATGATCCTGATGTTTACATGATGATAACATGATGTTTACATGTTTACCAGTAAACTAAACCATCATAAACCAGCAGAGTTTCCTCTGTTATTGTAACATTAACTCCTGAATGTAACATGGAGATGATCCTGATGTTTACATGATGATAACATGATGTTTACATGTTTACCAGTAAACTAAACCATCATAAACCAGCAGAGTTTCCTCTGTTATTGTAACATTAACTCCTGAATGTAACATGGAGATGATCCTGATGTTTACATGATGATATCATGATGTTTACATGTTTACCAGTAAACTAAACCATCATAAACCAGCAGAGTTTCCTCTGTTATTGTAACATTAACTCCTGAATGTAACATGGAGATGATCCTGATGTTTACATGATGATAACATGATGTTTACATGTTTACCAGTAAACTAAACCATCATAAACCAGCAGAGTTTCCTCTGTTATTGTAACATTAACTCCTGAATGTAACATGGAGATGATCCTGATGTTTACATGATGATATCATGATGTTTACATGTTTACCAGTAAACTAAACCATCATAAACCAGCAGAGTTTCCTCTGTTATTGTAACATTAACTCCTGAATGTAACATGGAGATGATCCTGATGTTTACATGATGATATCATGATGTTTACATGTTTACCAGTAAACTAAACCATCATAAACCAGCAGAGTTTCCTCTGTTATTGTAACATTAACTCCTGAATGTAACATGGAGATGATCCTGATGTTTACATGATGATATCATGATGTTTACATGTTTACCAGTAAACTAAACCATCATAAACCAGCAGAGTTTCCTCTGTTATTGTAACATTAACTCCTGAATGTAACATGGAGATGATCCTGATGTTTACATGATGATATCATGATGTTTACATGTTTACCAGTAAACTAAACCATCATAAACCAGCAGAGTTTCCTCTGTTATTGTAACATTAACTCCTGAATGTAACATGGAGATGATCCTGATGTTTACATGATGATATCATGATGTTTACATGTTTACCAGTAAACTAAACCATCATAAACCAGCAGAGTTTCCTCTGTTATTGTAACATTAACTCCTGAATGTAACATGGAGATGATCCTGATGTTTACATGATGATAACATGATGTTTACATGTTTACCAGTAAACTAAACCATCATAAACCAGCAGAGTTTCCTCTGTTATTGTAACATTAACTCCTGAATGTAACATGGAGATGATCCTGATGTTTACATGATGATATCATGATGTTTACATGTTTACCAGTAAACTAAACCATCATAAACCAGCAGAGTTTCCTCTGTTATTGTAACATTAACTCCTGAATGTAACATGGAGATGATCCTGATGTTTACATGATGATAACATGATGTTTACATGTTTACCAGTAAACTAAACCATCATAAACCAGCAGAGTTTCCTCTGTTATTGTAACATTAACTCCTGAATGTAACATGGAGATGATCCTGATGTTTACATGATGATATCATGATGTTTACATGTTTACCAGTAAACTAAACCATCATAAACCAGCAGAGTTTCCTCTGTTATTGTAACATTAACTCCTGAATGTAACATGGAGATGATCCTGATGTTTACATGATGATAACATGATGTTTACATGTTTACCAGTAAACTAAACCATCATAAACCAGCAGAGTTTCCTCTGTTATTGTAACATTAACTCCTGAATGTAACATGGAGATGATCCTGATGTTTACATGATGATATCATGATGTTTACATGTTTACCAGTAAACTAAACCATCATAAACCAGCAGAGTTTCCTCTGTTATTGTAACATTAACTCCTGAATGTAACATGGAGATGATCCTGATGTTTACATGATGATATCATGATGTTTACATGTTTACCAGTAAACTAAACCATCATAAACCAGCAGAGTTTCCTCTGTTATTGTAACATTAACTCCTGAATGTAACATGGAGATGATCCTGATGTTTACATGATGATAACATGATGTTTACATGTTTACCAGTAAACTAAACCATCATAAACCAGCAGAGTTTCCTCTGTTATTGTAACATTAACTCCTGAATGTAACATGGAGATGATCCTGATGTTTACATGATGATATCATGATGTTTACATGTTTACCAGTAAACTAAACCATCATAAACCAGCAGAGTTTCCTCTGTTATTGTAACATTAACTCCTGAATGTAACATGGAGATGATCCTGATGTTTACATGATGATAACATGATGTTTACATGTTTACCAGTAAACTAAACCATCATAAACCAGCAGAGTTTCCTCTGTTATTGTAACATTAACTCCTGAATGTAACATGGAGATGATCCTGATGTTTACATGATGATAACATGATGTTTACATGTTTACCAGTAAACTAAACCATCATAAACCAGCAGAGTTTCCTCTGTTATTGTAACATTAACTCCTGAATGTAACATGGAGATGATCCTGATGTTTACATGATGATATCATGATGTTTACATGTTTACCAGTAAACTAAACCATCATAAACCAGCAGAGTTTCCTCTGTTATTGTAACATTAACTCCTGAATGTAACATGGAGATGATCCTGATGTTTACATGATGATATCATGATGTTTACATGTTTACCAGTAAACTAAACCATCATAAACCAGCAGAGTTTCCTCTGTTATTGTAACATTAACTCCTGAATGTAACATGGAGATGATCCTGATGTTTACATGATGATATCATGATGTTTACATGTTTACCAGTAAACTAAACCATCATAAACCAGCAGAGTTTCCTCTGTTATTGTAACATTAACTCCTGAATGTAACATGGAGATGATCCTGATGTTTACATGATGATATCATGATGTTTACATGTTTACCAGTAAACTAAACCATCATAAACCAGCAGAGTTTCCTCTGTTATTGTAACATTAACTCCTGAATGTAACATGGAGATGATCCTGATGTTTACATGATGATAACATGATGTTTACATGTTTACCAGTAAACTAAACCATCATAAACCAGCAGAGTTTCCTCTGTTATTGTAACATTAACTCCTGAATGTAACATGGAGATGATCCTGATGTTTACATGATGATATCATGATGTTTACATGTTTACCAGTAAACTAAACCATCATAAACCAGCAGAGTTTCCTCTGTTATTGTAACATTAACTCCTGAATGTAACATGGAGATGATCCTGATGTTTACATGATGATAACATGATGTTTACATGTTTACCAGTAAACTAAACCATCATAAACCAGCAGAGTTTCCTCTGTTATTGTAACATTAACTCCTGAATGTAACATGGAGATGATCCTGATGTTTACATGATGATAACATGATGTTTACATGTTTACCAGTAAACTAAACCATCATAAACCAGCAGAGTTTCCTCTGTTATTGTAACATTAACTCCTGAATGTAACATGGAGATGATCCTGATGTTTACATGATGATATCATGATGTTTACATGTTTACCAGTAAACTAAACCATCATAAACCAGCAGAGTTTCCTCTGTTATTGTAACATTAACTCCTGAATGTAACATGGAGATGATCCTGATGTTTACATGATGATATCATGATGTTTACATGTTTACCAGTAAACTAAACCATCATAAACCAGCAGAGTTTCCTCTGTTATTGTAACATTAACTCCTGAATGTAACATGGAGATGATCCTGATGTTTACATGATGATAACATGATGTTTACATGTTTACCAGTAAACTAAACCATCATAAACCAGCAGAGTTTCCTCTGTTATTGTAACATTAACTCCTGAATGTAACATGGAGATGATCCTGATGTTTACATGATGATATCATGATGTTTACATGTTTACCAGTAAACTAAACCATCATAAACCAGCAGAGTTTCCTCTGTTATTGTAACATTAACTCCTGAATGTAACATGGAGATGATCCTGATGTTTACATGATGATATCATGATGTTTACATGTTTACCAGTAAACTAAACCATCATAAACCAGCAGAGTTTCCTCTGTTATTGTAACATTAACTCCTGAATGTAACATGGAGATGATCCTGATGTTTACATGATGATATCATGATGTTTACATGTTTACCAGTAAACTAAACCATCATAAACCAGCAGAGTTTCCTCTGTTATTGTAACATTAACTCCTGAATGTAACATGGAGATGATCCTGATGTTTACATGATGATAACATGATGTTTACATGTTTACCAGTAAACTAAACCATCATAAACCAGCAGAGTTTCCTCTGTTATTGTAACATTAACTCCTGAATGTAACATGGAGATGATCCTGATGTTTACATGATGATATCATGATGTTTACATGTTTACCAGTAAACTAAACCATCATAAACCAGCAGAGTTTCCTCTGTTATTGTAACATTAACTCCTGAATGTAACATGGAGATGATCCTGATGTTTACATGATGATATCATGATGTTTACATGTTTACCAGTAAACTAAACCATCATAAACCAGCAGAGTTTCCTCTGTTATTGTAACATTAACTCCTGAATGTAACATGGAGATGATCCTGATGTTTACATGATGATAACATGATGTTTACATGTTTACCAGTAAACTAAACCATCATAAACCAGCAGAGTTTCCTCTGTTATTGTAACATTAACTCCTGAATGTAACATGGAGATGATCCTGATGTTTACATGATGATATCATGATGTTTACATGTTTACCAGTAAACTAAACCATCATAAACCAGCAGAGTTTCCTCTGTTATTGTAACATTAACTCCTGAATGTAACATGGAGATGATCCTGATGTTTACATGATGATAACATGATGTTTACATGTTTACCAGTAAACTAAACCATCATAAACCAGCAGAGTTTCCTCTGTTATTGTAACATTAACTCCTGAATGTAACATGGAGATGATCCTGATGTTTACATGATGATATCATGATGTTTACATGTTTACCAGTAAACTAAACCATCATAAACCAGCAGAGTTTCCTCTGTTATTGTAACATTAACTCCTGAATGTAACATGGAGATGATCCTGATGTTTACATGATGATATCATGATGTTTACATGTTTACCAGTAAACTAAACCATCATAAACCAGCAGAGTTTCCTCTGTTATTGTAACATTAACTCCTGAATGTAACATGGAGATGATCCTGATGTTTACATGATGATATCATGATGTTTACATGTTTACCAGTAAACTAAACCATCATAAACCAGCAGAGTTTCCTCTGTTATTGTAACATTAACTCCTGAATGTAACATGGAGATGATCCTGATGTTTACATGATGATATCATGATGTTTACATGTTTACCAGTAAACTAAACCATCATAAACCAGCAGAGTTTCCTCTGTTATTGTAACATTAACTCCTGAATGTAACATGGAGATGATCCTGATGTTTACATGATGATATCATGATGTTTACATGTTTACCAGTAAACTAAACCATCATAAACCAGCAGAGTTTCCTCTGTTATTGTAACATTAACTCCTGAATGTAACATGGAGATGATCCTGATGTTTACATGATGATAACATGATGTTTACATGTTTACCAGTAAACTAAACCATCATAAACCAGCAGAGTTTCCTCTGTTATTGTAACATTAACTCCTGAATGTAACATGGAGATGATCCTGATGTTTACATGATGATAACATGATGTTTACATGTTTACCAGTAAACTAAACCATCATAAACCAGCAGAGTTTCCTCTGTTATTGTAACATTAACTCCTGAATGTAACATGGAGATGATCCTGATGTTTACATGATGATATCATGATGTTTACATGTTTACCAGTAAACTAAACCATCATAAACCAGCAGAGTTTCCTCTGTTATTGTAACATTAACTCCTGAATGTAACATGGAGATGATCCTGATGTTTACATGATGATATCATGATGTTTACATGTTTACCAGTAAACTAAACCATCATAAACCAGCAGAGTTTCCTCTGTTATTGTAACATTAACTCCTGAATGTAACATGGAGATGATCCTGATGTTTACATGATGATATCATGATGTTTACATGTTTACCAGTAAACTAAACCATCATAAACCAGCAGAGTTTCCTCTGTTATTGTAACATTAACTCCTGAATGTAACATGGAGATGATCCTGATGTTTACATGATGATATCATGATGTTTACATGTTTACCAGTAAACTAAACCATCATAAACCAGCAGAGTTTCCTCTGTTATTGTAACATTAACTCCTGAATGTAACATGGAGATGATCCTGATGTTTACATGATGATATCATGATGTTTACATGTTTACCAGTAAACTAAACCATCATAAACCAGCAGAGTTTCCTCTGTTATTGTAACATTAACTCCTGAATGTAACATGGAGATGATCCTGATGTTTACATGATGATAACATGATGTTTACATGTTTACCAGTAAACTAAACCATCATAAACCAGCAGAGTTTCCTCTGTTATTGTAACATTAACTCCTGAATGTAACATGGAGATGATCCTGATGTTTACATGATGATATCATGATGTTTACATGTTTACCAGTAAACTAAACCATCATAAACCAGCAGAGTTTCCTCTGTTATTGTAACATTAACTCCTGAATGTAACATGGAGATGATCCTGATGTTTACATGATGATATCATGATGTTTACATGTTTACCAGTAAACTAAACCATCATAAACCAGCAGAGTTTCCTCTGTTATTGTAACATTAACTCCTGAATGTAACATGGAGATGATCCTGATGTTTACATGATGATAACATGATGTTTACATGTTTACCAGTAAACTAAACCATCATAAACCAGCAGAGTTTCCTCTGTTATTGTAACATTAACTCCTGAATGTAACATGGAGATGATCCTGATGTTTACATGATGATATCATGATGTTTACATG
>JALJCO010011170.1:0-108612 GCA_023101725.1 Atherinomorus stipes | reverse complement strand
TATACACAGCTGTGTGCAGTTGTTGCCCCCCTTCCTGATTTCTTACTTTTTTGCATGTTAGTCACAATAGGGGATTATCACGCTTACCGGAAGTTGCCGGCTTTTGACACTTCCTCTTCCGGGCCATGTTAACACAGCCGTTCCTGCTCTGTTATACTGTTTAAATCGGATAAACTCCAAACATATTTAAGTTTTCATTCCAGACTGGTGACACTGGATCAAAGCGATCGATTCGCCGCGGGAAGGGCCGAACTTTATAATAAAACACACGTTTGTTTGTCCCCGGTGGGGCACAACACCGGCACTTCACAGCATGCTAGCATTAGCCAGCTAGCGTTTACTGACGTGCTTAACATTGTGCGTCTTAAAACACACAAACATCTGAAAATCGGGTCTGTACCTCCCCCGTTTCCAGTGGAACAACTGGGGACTGCCAAGAAAGGAGACGCTTTCAGATGCTTGTGTGTTTTTTAGCCGCACAAAGTTAGGCACGTTATCGAGCTAGCTAATGCTAACCTGCTAACACGACTGCGCAGTCTGCCGGCCACAAACAAACGTGTGTCGTTTTATTATAAAGTTCGGTCCTTCACCGCGGCGAATCGGTCGTTTTAATCCACTTCTTCCTCAGCATCACTTCAGTCTGGAATGAAAACTTGGCATTGGCGTTTATCCAATTTACAAAGTTTAACAGAGTAGTAGCTGGCGGACTTTTGTTAGCAGGTTAGCATTAGCCAGCTTGATGACGTGCCTAACTTTATGCGGCTGAAAACACACAAGCATCTGAAAGCGTCTCCTTTCTTGGCAGTCCCCAGTTGTTCCACTGGAAACGGGGAGGTACAGACCCGATTTCCAGATGTTTGTGTGTTTTAAGACGCACAATGTTAAGCACGTCAGTAAACGTTAGCTGGCTAATGCTAGCATGCTGTGAAGTGCCGGTGTTGTGCCCCACCGGGGACAAACAAACGTGTGTTTTATTATAAAGTTCGGCCCTTCACCGCGGCAAATCGATCGCTTTGATCCAGCTTTTGATCCAGTATCACTTCAGTCTAGAATGAAAACTTAAATATGTTTGGAGTTTATCCGATTTAAACAGTATAACAGAGCAGGAACGGCTGTCGTTAACATGGCCCGGAAGAGGAAGTGCCAAATGTTTCAACTTCCGGAAACCGGAACGCGGAAGCGTGATAATCCCCTATTGAATGTTTCAGATCATCAAACAAATTTCAATGTGAGACAAAGATAACACAAGTAAACAGAAAATGCATTTTTTAAATGAAGATTTTTATTAGTAAGGGGGGAAAAAATCCAAACTTAAATGGCCCTGTGTGAAAAAGTGATTGCCCCCTAAACCTAATACCTGGTTGTTCCACCCTTAGCAGCAACAACTGCAATCAAGCGTTTGTGATAACTGGCAGTGAGTCTTCTACAGCGCTGTGGAGGAATTTTGTTCCACTCATCTTTGCAGAATTGTTGTAATTCAGCCACATTGGAGGCTTTTCCAGCATGAACCGCCTTTTTAAGGTCATGCCACAGCATCTCAATGGGATTCAGGTGGGAACTTTGACTCCAAAAATCACTTTTTTCAAGTACATTTCAAAAGCCAGCATTCATTCATGGAGTGGGAAGCAGTCATGCATACGGCACAGATCATCATTAACAGCATCACAAACACAGGTTTTGGATCAATAAACTCTGCTGTCCCGATGACATCTTTTTCTGGGAAGACCTTGTTTTAAAGACAAAGCTGAGCTCCCAGAAAATTACAAATTCCAACTCTTGTAGAGCATTTGGCTGGAAGACTCTTTGGAGATTTTTCATTACTCCTGTTCAAAAGTCTGTGTTTCAGATTCCTCCAGTTGCTGGAGAAGTTATGGCTCACAGAAAAAAAAAAAAAAATTCTTAAAAAAAAAAAAAACTTTTCTAAAAGTACAATCTTTTTGGGCTCTTCTCTCTGCAGATTTATAGAAAATATTCACTATCTTATTAAGTTTTGCTGAGAGGAACTGTCTTTAGGGTTTCTAAACCTCTGCTAATAATGAAGATCAATATTTTTTCGGGATCTTTAAGCATTGCAGCAAGAAAAGCAAAGACAAAGAAATGGCTCGAACCAGAAGCCTAAGAGTGGTATGAAATAATATAATAATGGAAGAAATAACCTTTTCAATCAGGCTTCAAGAAGCAAAGTTCAAAAGACTTAAAGGTGGGAAATGTAAACCAAAAGGTGGCTGTCTTATTAAAAATCATCGTTGAATGTCATTCTGTGTGATTTTTCTGTATATGCAGTAGGGCTGGGAAACATATTGATACACTGAAATATCGCAATATTTTCAGATGCTGATAAAATATCAATATTTAAAAACGTGGTATCGATCTATTTTACTAACAAAATCTCGTAAGACAACGATGTCGCGAGATTTCGTTGGTAAAATAGATCAATATTGCGTTTTTAAATATCAATATGAAATCTGCATATGAAAATATCGCGATATTTCACTGTATCAATACTTTTTCCCAGCCCTAATATACACATTTCCCATATAATATATATATATATACACAGCTGTGTGCAGTTGTTGCCCCCTTCCTGATTTCTTACTTTTTTGCATGTTAGTCACAATAGGGGATTATCACGCTTACCGGAAGTTGCCGGCTTTTGACACTTCCTCTTCCGGGCCATGTTAACGACAGCCGTTCCTGCTCTGTTATACTGTTTAAATCGGATAAACTCCAAACATATTTAAGTTTTCATTCCAGACTGAAGTGACACTGGATCAAAGCGATCGATTCGCCGCGGTGAAGGGCCGAACTTTATAATAAAACACACGTTTGTTTGTCCCCGGTGGGGCACAACACCGGCACTTCACAGCATGCTAGCATTAGCCAGCTAGCGTTTACTGACGTGCTTAACATTGTGCGTCTTAAAACACACAAACATCTGAAAATCGGGTCTGTACCTCCCCGTTTCCAGTGGAACAACTGGGGACTGCCAAGAAAGGAGACGCTTTCAGATGCTTGTGTGTTTTTTAGCCGCACAAAGTTAGGCACGTTATCGAGCCAGCTAATGCTAACCTGCTAACACGACTGCGCAGTCTGCCGGCCACAAACAAACGTGTGTCGTTTTATTATAAAGTTCGGTCCTTCACCGCGGCGAATCGGTCGTTTTAATCCACTTCTTCCTCAGCATCACTTCAGTCTGGAATGAAAACTTGGCATTGGCGTTTATCCAATTTACAAAGTTTAACAGAGTAGTAGCTGGCGGACTTTTGTTAGCAGGTTAGCATTAGCCAGCTTGATGACGTGCCTAACTTTATGCGGCTGAAAACACACAAGCATCTGAAAGCGTCTCCTTTCTTGGCAGTCCCCAGTTGTTCCACTGGAAACGGGGAGGTACAGACCCGATTTTCAGATGTTTGTGTGTTTTAAGACGCACAATGTTAAGCACGTCAGTAAACGTTAGCTGGCTAATGCTAGCATGCTGTGAAGTGCCGGTGTTGTGCCCCACCGGGGACAAACAAACGTGTGTTTTATTATAAAGTTCGGCCCTTCACCGCGGCAAATCAATCGCTTTGATCCAGCTTTTGATCCAGTATCACTTCAGTCTAGAATGAAAACTTAAATATGTTTGGAGTTTATCCGATTTAAACAGTATAACAGAGCAGGAACGGCTGTCGTTAACATGGCCCGGAAGAGGAAGTGCCAAATGTTTCAACTTCCGGAAACCGGAACGCGGAAGCGTGATAATCCCCTATTGAATGTTTCAGATCATCAAACAAATTTCAATGTGAGACAAAGATAACACAAGTAAACAGAAAATGCATTTTTTAAATGAAGATTTTTATTAGTAAGGGGGGTAAAAATCCAAACTTAAATGGCCCTGTGTGAAAAAGTGATTGCCCCCTAAACCTAATACCTGGTTGTTCCACCCTTAGCAGCAACAACTGCAATCAAGCGTTTGTGATAACTGGCAGTGAGTCTTCTACAGCGCTGTGGAGGAATTTTGTTCCACTCATCTTTGCAGAATTGTTGTAATTCAGCCACATTGGAGGCTTTTCCAGCATGAACCGCCTTTTTAAGGTCATGCCACAGCATCTCAATGGGATTCAGGTGGGAACTTTGACTCCAAAATCACTTTTTCACACAGGACCATGGAGGTTTGGATTTTTTCCTCCCCTCACTAATAAAAATCTTCATTCAAAAATTGCATTTTCTGTTTACTTGTGTGATCTTTGACTCACATTAAAATTTGTTTGATGATCTGAAACATTTAAGTGCGACAAACATGCAAAAAAGTAAGAAATTAGGTAGGAGGCAAAAACTTTTTCACACAGCTGTGTATATATATATATGATATGATATATGATATATATATATATATATATATATATATATATATATATATACACACATTTATACTGTATATATACAGTATATGTGTGTACTGTATATGAGTGTGTGTGATTTCAAAGTCCTTCAGATTTCTCCCATTTTTGTTGATTTATTTCAAATTTACTCAGTACTGAAATCCAAAGTACGTTTTTGTTTCTTCTTGCATCCCCTTTTCTTCTGCAGCACAACACAACAATTATAGTTTTTAGAAGGAATGTTTTACTTTTTAAAACCTTTCTTGCAGGCCTGTTCTTCTCAGTTTGAGTTGCACCAAATGCTTTACTGTCATAAATGCTGGTTCTCAACCTGTCTCGCTCCTCTCTGCTCAGATGACCCAGTATCTTGTGTTTTTCAAAAAGTATTTCAAATTTAATTTGTCAGAACAGAGATGTTTTTCACTTCTCTTCAGACCATCTAAGCTGAGCACATTCTCAGAGAAGGCTGCAGATTTTCTGGATCTTGTTTATATATTCAATCACCAGGTTACCAACCAGGTCTGCCTCACTACTGTAGAACCAAGTTGGACCCCTTTTTCTTCAGATCTGCCTTCGTTCCTGGTGTCATACAGTAGGTCCAACAAGATGTTGGAAACATTCCTCAGAGATTTTGCTCCATATTGACATGATGACATCACACAGTTGCGGCATCCATGATGAGAATCTCCCGTTCCACCACATCCCAAAGCTGCTCTGTTGGTCTGAGATCTGGTGACTGTGGAGAACACTGGAGTCCAGTAAACTCATGGTCATGTTGGTGATGATGTGATCTTTGTGACATCATCATCCTGCTGGAAGCAGCATCACAAGATGCTCCACTGTGGTCATAAAGGGATGGACATGGTCAGCAACAATACTCAGGTAGGCTGTGGTGGTTAAACCGCCACGTTGGTACTAAGGGGCCCAAAGTGGGCCAAAATCTCCCCACACCATTACACCACCACCACCAAGCTGAACCGTTGATCCAAGGCAGGGTGGATCCATGCTTTCATGATGTTTTCAGCTAATTCTGAGCTGAATGTGGAGCTGAAATGGAGACTCATCAGACCAGCAACGTTCCTCCATCTTCTATTGTCCAGTTCTGGTGAGTGTGTGTGAATTGTAGCCTCAGTTTCCTGTTCTTAGCTGACAGGAGTGACACCGGTCTGGTCTCCTGCTGCATTCTGGTTCAGACACCTGCTGCTCACTGGAGATTTTCTCTTCTACAGAACTGGAAACCCTAGAGATGCTTGTGGTGGAAATCCCAGTAAATACTCCAGTAAATACCATAAAATCTCCTTTCTTCCTCATTCTGATGCTCAGTTTGAACTTCAGCAGGTCGTCTTCCCCACGTCTGCATGACTTGACGTGTTGAGCTGCTGCCGTGTGATCGGCTTTGTTCCCTGACAGCTGATTGGGGCGTTCGTGAACTGATGCAGTAATTTCCTCAGCAGAATTGTGCCCTTTTTTAATCCAGCGCTACCTGAAAGCCTGAAGATCTCAGCTTTTCCCAGCCTTATCTCTTAAGTACAGCAATTTCTGAAGGTTACCAGAATTGTTCAAATATAGTTTTGAAGGATTATTTAAATTAAGCAATTATTTGCATCATATGTATTGAAAGTTGTTGAACTATTTATCCATGCAGTGCTCCATGCAGTGGCACAATCATCCTCCTCTTTAGCTCTAAAACACTTTCGTAGATTCTTTCTTTTATAACGAGTCATTGTCTCTTATTGTATTAGTTTCCCAACTTTTATAGAAACATGGTTGTGTGTATTTCATAAACAAATCTCCTTTAACACACTTGTTTTTTAAAGTATTTTATTGGAATCATCTTTAGTTTATGGTATGAAGGATTGATGCTTGTATATATTTTTGAAAGCAGAATCTTAACGACAGCACGATGCCTGGACTCATTAACAAGGAGAACTGGTGTGCTCTGCCACTCAGCGTGTCTGACATCACTTCCTGTGTCAGGGGTTACACTCTGGCTCTGACGGCCTCTATGACCTATGAAAATATTGAGGATCATGCGATTGAGGGTAAGTGAAACAGTTTTAAACACTTTTAGCCAGTTAAACTCATTTAATCTGAAATGTGTTTTTAAATTGATTGTGATCGACTGCATGTTGCTGATTGTTTGTTTGCTCCATCTGGATTAAGGATAGACCGATACATCGGCCGGACGATATTTAATTTTTTTGACGGTATCAGCATGGGCTGATACATCGGGGGGATGCCTCAACTCTGCATTATTTATACAGCTGTGCTTGAAAGTTTACATAACCTTCCATTAAAGACAGAAAAATATCAGCTGCCAGTGAAATAAATTGAAATTGATTGAAAGTTATAATAATTTTTTTTTTTAATGAAAATCATGACATTGAGTTTTGTATTATGGTTCAACAGAAATATTAAAAACAAACAAACAAAAAAGTAAAACTATTATACAAGCATAATGGGGACTGCTAAAATAAAATTTAGTTGAGCAACCCTTTGATGCAATCACTGCAATCAGGCGTTTTCTGAAACGTCCAATCAGACGTCTGCACCTGTTGACAGGTATTTTGGTCCATGGTTCATGTGCAAGGTGCTTTAATTTGTTTGGGACAGTTTTTGATTTTTCTTTTTATAAAATTATTTTTTAAAGAAAAATTCAAAAGCAATATTTTATTTAACTGAATTATAATTTTGAAATTTTTTATTTATTATGACTTTTTTCAGCTTTAGGATATTTGAATTATTATTGTGAATTTAGCCCTTTTTTAATGGGATGGTAAACTTTAAAGCACAACTATATATATATATATATATATATATATATATATATATATATATATATATATATATATATATATATATATATATATATATATAAACACTGAATATATATATTTGTTTACAAGTGCACTGTTTATTTTTTATATATTTATTTGAAGTGCTTTGTTCTTTTTTTTTTATATCAAAAGAGTTGTAAAATTGCATTTTTCTATTGTGTCCATTATTACATTAATTTGAGAGTCACATGCAGTATCGGCCCCAAATATCAGCAAGTTGTATTGGCCATTGGCTGAGGCTTATGATAAAACATTGGTATCAGTATCGGCCCTAAAAAATCTGTATAGATCGATCCCTAATCTGGATGAAACCCTGTTAGTATGTTGTCTCTCTTTCTGCTTATTTAGGGATCTTCATATACCCGTTGGAGGAAAACTCCATTGTTGTGGGGTTTGAGGCGATGATATCGAGTCAAATCATAACACTGCAGATAAAAGACAAGGCAAAGATTGATGACTGCTATCTGGATAGCTGCAACACAGCTAATGGAGTTGTGCAGAGTGGCAGTGGTAAGGATGGAGAAGCTCTCATCAGGATACAGTATATATGAGCAGAGCATGAAACGACTTGTTTTATTTGTATATTAAAGGTTTTTTCCTGATGAAACCAGACATGTATCATGTAATCTGATGATACAGATTTAAGTTTTCATTTTCTTTGTCACAGCCGCAACATTCAGGGGCAAAAGCTTTTCTGCGGCACAAAGAGCCACTATGTTAAAGGAGATGAATAATTCATACTTTTAGGACTCAGTCACATCGCACACAAAGAATTTAGGAATTTATTTTCTTTAGTTTCCTTTTTCTTTTTAAAAATCTGTCGCTCAGTAATGACTATATGCAAATGAACAGCTGCATGGATATAATCATAATATTATGCTGTGGACGATTGCTTAAAGAAATAGAAAAATGAAGTGACAGCTAACTTAACCCTGAAAGACATAACTGATGATAAAACCTTGGAGGTTTTCTGACGACTCAGCCTGCTATTATCTGAAACCTACGATTAGAAATGCCCTAAAAGTCTCCCCACTTGATGGGCTGATTGGTTTTGACAGGAGTCATGATCGCTGTGACAGTTTCAGTTTAGGTTATTTGTTGTCTAATTTGGTGTTACAGGACACATAGTAATGGACGAGGATTTAGAGAGGACGGTGTTGGTGGTTAACCTCGGGGTCATCCCTCCGATGGAGACGGTACATATCCTGGTCAGTACTTCCTCTGAGCTGTCCACGCTGCCCAACGGTGGCATCAGGGTCTCGTCACCACCAGTATGCACACCTCGGGTGCAGAGGACCATCAACGAGGAGCAGGGATTATCCCCCAACTTCTCCAGAACGTAAGGAAACAACTTAAGATCTTTTTTTTTCTAATAAATATTATACAAATTATTCTTTAACTTGATTAACTTGATTTAACTTGATTCCAAAGTTAAGTCAAGCCCTGTAAACTGGATGTCTAAATAACATATTTCTATTAATATGGTAAGAAAAAATCCTGATAAAATCAGAGGAGTTATGTGTAATTGTGCTAATTTCAGGCGTGACAGGCACTCCTCGGTCTCAAGTCCTCACGATCAAAATCCTAACGCGCCCCACCTGTGGTTGACTTCCTTGCTGGAGGAGGAGGCCATCAACTCCATGGATTATGAGTTTAACTTCCAGCTGGAGATCCGGGCGCCGTACCTTCTTGCAGGTCAGAGAACTTCAACAATTCTACGGCGGTCTGCTGCACAAAAAACATCCCCTACCCATCCTACCTACAGTTCACTTTCTGCACATGTGCACAGCAGGGAAACGTAGTTTCTATGTGCGCTGGATAATCCGATAGTCCGTTTGCAAGTGAACCGAGACCCCCGGCTTTCAGGCGGGCCAGAGTCCGCTTCTTTGGTGCACCACCAGAGTATGGTTGGTTTTCAGACTGCACCAAACGAAGCGGACTATCCGTGGAATCAGACCATGGTTTGTTTAAAGCGGACCAAACAGCCAGAGTGTGAACGCACCATAGGGGATTATCACGCTAACCGGAAGTTCCCGGATTTTGGGCACTTCCTCTTCCGGGCCATGTTAACGACAGCCGTTCCTGCTCTGTTATACTGTTTAAATTGGATAAACTCCAAACATACTTAAGTTTTCATTCTAGACTGAAATGATACTAAGGAAGAAGTGGATCAAAGCGATCGATTCGCCGAGGTGAAGGGCCGAACTTTATAATAAAACACACGTTTGTTTGTTGCCGGTGGGGCACAACACTGGCACTTCACAGCATGCTAGCATTAGCCAGCTAGCGTTTACTGACGTGCTTAACATTGTGCGTCTTAAAACACACAAACATCTGAAAATCGGGTCTGTACCCCCCGTTTCCAGTGGAACAACTGGGGACTGCCAAGAAAGGAGACGCTTTCAGATGCTTGTGTGTTTTCAGCCGCACAAAGTTAGGCACGTTATCGAGCTGGCTAATGCTAACCTGCTAACACGACTGCGCAGTCTGCCGGCCACAAACAAACGTGTGTCGTTTTATTATAAAGTTCGGTCCTTCGCCGCGGCGAATCGGTCGTTTTGATCCACTTCTTCCTTAGCATCACTTCAGTCTGGAATGAAAACTTGGCATTGGCGTTTATCCGATTAACAAAGTTTAACAGAGTAGAAGCTGGCAGACTACTGTTAGCAGGTTAGCATTAGCCAACTTGATGACGTGCCTGACTTTGTGCGGCTGAAAACACACAAGCATCTGAAAGCGTCTCCTTTCTTGGCAGTCCCCAGTTGTTCCAGTGGAAACGGGGACATCCAGATGTATGTGTGTTTTAAGACGCACAAAGTTAAGCACGTCGGTAAACGCTAGCTGGCTAATGCTAGCATGCCGGTGTTGTGCCCCACCGGCTGCAAACAAACATGCTACGTTGTTTTATTATAAAGTTCGGCCCTTCACTCTGGTGAATCGCTTTGATCCACTTCTTCCTTAGTATCACTTCAGTCTGGAATCCGTGAAAATTTCAGTAGGGTTGGCGTTTATTCACGTTATCTATGAAGTAAAGCAGGGACATTGAACTGGGCCGGAAGTGGGCCCTCTAAGTGTTTCAAACCGGAAGTTCGGAACACGGAAGCGTGATAATCCCCTATTAAGCCCCGTTTCCACCCGCGGGTCTGGGTCGGGTCGGGTCGGGTCGGGTCGGTTTTGGTAAGGATATGTTGATTTCACGTTGCGTCCCCACAACAACCTGTCGCCATATCCTGGTAAAGTATTAACCGGATAGCTCTGCTACGTGATCGAGTGACATCATCGCAGTGCAATGCCCTTTAACCAAAGCATCACATGTGACAGAAACAAAGGAGTCACCGCTGCTTTGTTTTCATGTTGGGTCACGCAGGAAGTGACACGCTTTTTCAACCAATCAACAGATTGTAATGTGTTACGCACCAGCTTAACACATTTGGTCCGGATCAGTTAGATCAATACCCCTGTGGAGGGGTACTGAAAAAGAAGAACAGGTAGGGTCAGATATAAGGGTACCCGTCCCAGTTTTATCTGTGGAGACGCAAAAAAAACATGGCCCGACCTGACCCAGACCCGCTGGTGGAAACTGGGCTTAAGAGTGTGTGACCTGTTTTTGTGGTGGTGCCTTTTCTTTTGGCCATTCAGTGTATTTAAGGAAGAACTCTGTGAAACTCTGTCATACTGCCAAAGCATCCTACTTTCATAGATGCATTTGTAGTAAGATTTATAAACACCTGTGAGGTCATTTGTTAAGTCTACACTGAAAGAGTTAGTTTAAAGATCATTAATCCACATGTGGATTACTTGACAGCACAAAACTTTGAATTACCGTATTTTCCAGACTATAAGTAGCTCCTGAGTATAAGTCGCATCAGTCAAAAAATGCATCATGAACAGGAAAAAACATATATAAGTTGCACCATAAGTCGTATTTATTTATCTAAAATAGGATGATTTTGGGATTTTATAATATCTAAAAATTACCCAATCAGTCCAGTTCCAAAGGTAATGCTTGTCAATAATCATAAACATCATAACTAAGAAGGATAAACATGTTTTTTTATAGGGTTTGTTCCACTGCACAGGCAGAAGAGACAGATGTCCAAAATGAACTCCTCTCACTGAGATGGTAACCTGATTTCGCCAGATGGATTTGCTCCCGCATATCCATCTGGGAATCATCCATTAGAGTAGGTTTGAGAAGGGGCAAAAATACTGGTTAGCTGATTGGATAAGGCATCTGTCTATCACCACCTATGTTGGTGATAGACGGGCCAAATCAACCAATCAGATCAATGAAGCATATAACGTACTAACAGAGCGATGACGAAAACACAACCACAAGCCAGGCTACTCTTGTTGTTGCCGGCAACGGCTCATTAGCTCAGAAAACAAGAAACATGTCGGCAGTAATTCTGATAAAACTTGAGCGATAGCCACGCTAACGCTAGTTTCATTCGCTGAAGCCGCCATGTTGTTTAGACTGAACTGTCGCTTCTTGTTGCGTCACACCTCAACCCACCTCAAAGCCAACGCTGATTGGACGTTCGTTTGGTGAACTACTCCAAATTTTCTACAACGGAAAGTAGCCAGACTGATCTGCGAGTGAAAACCTGAAGCTCGCGAGATCAGGATGGTCTCACGAGGCTATTGAGATGGGCTATTTTGGAATTTTTGCCCTTGGAGCAGAATATCACAAGCCTATAGCGCCCTCTTTTGACATTAGACGGTAATATTTACTCCTTGGCTCATGTCAGTCAACATGAATTAATACTGAAAAATATGTTAAATTGGATATATTTTAATATACAAGTCGCACAAACCGCCAACTAAGTCGTCAAATGTGATATATAATTCAAAACTGTGTTTCTATTGATGTGTAATCGCTGCACTAGAACAGCTGTTATATGTTTATTTTCTTTGAATGAGTCATTAATATCTATTTGCTGGGGTGCACATATAGAGGCTGCCATATTTGTTCCACCATTTTTACTACAGTGTCCCTGAATGGACAAAAGAATGGGTGTGAAGTAAGAACCCACTGAACTTTAAAACTGCTGTACCAGTTTTGTTTAATGGGAGTTAGAGACTGTTTGGGATAAGTAATGCCTCAAAAGTAGTTCCTCATAGTCCAGTCATAGCTACACCAGAGACCACTGGATCCACTCACAGATAAAACATATTTTTGTCTGGGAGATTTTTGGCCACTGACAGCCACCATACATTCACTAGAGTGCTTAGAATGTGAAGTCATTTGAAAGAAAACATCTTTTTGCGCAATACCCATCTTTACCACCAGATGTCAGTAATTCTTACATACTGTACCTTTAAGGTTTTTAAGTTATTTAAGTTTATTACTTAAATACTCATTCATGTAAATATGTCTGTGGTTGCAATGTTGTGGTCTAAGGTCAGCAAATACAGTTGATTGAAGTGAGGTCAAAATTATGTTTAATTTCTCCTGTAAAGTTTGTCAAAAGCCACTTACGCCCCTTGAATGCATCAGTTGTCCTGGAGCTGGAAATCTGTGTATGTCTGCTTATTTTCATGTGGTTTATCTAACGTGGGCGATGCTCTGTGTAGGTGTAGAGAGCCCTTCTCACGCCATCCGAGCTGATGCAGACCCTCTAGCCCGCTCTGCCACCAACGTCGTCATCACCCTGGCTGACAAGTATACCTACGACTACCCGGTCCAAATCCTCATCTACCCCAGCGGTAGGTCTATGACTCCGCCGCATACAACTCAGTGGTTAATCTTTCCTCCACTTACAAATAAAACACCCTGAAATTGTTCCTTGGCTTTTTTATTGCTCTATATATCTGGCCTGTAATCAGATAAGCAGAAAGGTGACTCACCGCATTACTTTGCGTGAGTGTCTTGCCGGAAAAAAGGTCCTCTGTTATCAATATGTGACATGCCAGCAGTCAGGCTCCATTGTGTGGGTGTGCAATATCAAAGTTTTATTTTTTTTTCCTCTGGTGCTCTTTACTGTCTCTTACTGCTGTTTTGACCTATAGGCTGCGAAGGCCGGTTGTCTCCCAGGAGCTGGAATGAGCCCTGGTGACACTGATCCGATAGGCCTCTTATGAGGCTTTGTTCACAAGCAGCCCGGCGGCCGGTGCAGCGAGGGTTAATTCTTCTCAGACTGGTGCTGCAGGTTCAGCCACACATGGATGTTCAGCTTGTGCAGAGAGATACGAACCATCAGCAGTGTAGTCGTATTACATGACCACATCGGGTTTCTGATAGATTCACCAAGTTAAATGCAGGCGTTCTGCAATAATAATACAAATACACATAACAGTATTTATATGCTATTCATGGATGATGGACGGAATATTAAAGATATTCTAATAAACAAGAAGATATGATGACAGTATTTCCTAAAAACAATTCATAACCTCCAGTTAAATAAAATGCTACATTTACAATAGTTATTCAAATAACAAGAAACTAAAAAAGCAATAATAAATACAAAATTATAAAATTATAGTTAAGTAACATAAAATATTGCTTTTGAATTGTAGTTGGAAAGAATATTTTTAAAAAACAAACTAAACTAAACTTTCCCAGACAAATTAGAGCACCTTGCTCATGAACAGTGGATCAACATACCTGTCAACAGGTGCAGAAATCTGATTGGACGTTACAGAAAACACGGATTGCCTCAAAGTGTTCCTTTGTGTCTTATTGATTTTTAATATTTCTGATCAACCACATTTAAAATCACTGCAATGATTTTCATAAAAAAAAGTCTATTATTACTTTGTTCACTTTGAACTTATTTCACTGATGGCTGATTTTTTTCTTTATTAATTAGGGGGGTATTAACAATTTGTAAGATGACTGCTGTAGCAACAGTATGTTTTTCATATTAATTCTAAGGACTGAGGATTATAAAAAAAAAAAAAAAATGGTACACTTTACAAAAACAAAACACAAAAATCACGCCTGATCTGCAGCTTAGAAAAAATATTTGGAATCTGCAGTTTTTCCCTAAAATGGGTTTTTACGGATAAAAGACTTGTTTTGAAACAGCTATTTTACTGGAGTACTTTTATGCTGATGTATCACGGATGTTTTTGTTGTAGTATCTGCTACCAGAGTACATACGGCTTCAGAGATGAATTACATTCTGGTCTGAAATAAGTGTTTGCTGGATCTATTGTTATGATTGTAGCCTGGAATGGTATACAGTTGTGCTTGAAAGTTTAAATACGCTCCCATTTAAGACAGTAAAAAATCATCTGCCAGTGAAATAAGTTGAAATTAACAAAAGTAATAATAAATAAAAATTTTATGAAAATCATGACATTGATTTTGTGTTGTGGTTCAACAGAAATATATATATAAAAAAACAAACAAAAAAGTATTAGGGATGCACCAATCCAGTTTTTTCCAATCCGATACTGATACCTGGGCTGAGCGCACTGATCCGATACTACTTTTGAATCAATGAACTGTATACCTTAACATGTGAGTGAAGGCATCAGACTTGACATCAAAATTTTGCCCTGTTTAAAGAAAGGTAACAATTTAACACAAAAATAATTGTACTTCATTTTTATCTATTAATAAATAGCAAAGTGTAGATTTATTATAATACTAATAAAAACAGAAATGACTGGATCGGAATGCTGGATCAGTTTCATTCATCCCATATCCGATCCAGCTAATTTGTCAGTATCGGAGCCGATATCCGATCAGGTATCGGATCGGTGCATCTCTAAAAACTATAAAAGCGTGATGGGCTCCTGAACTAAAGTGTTGTTGAGCAACACTTTGAGGCAATCAGGTTTTTTCTGTGACGTCCAATCAGACGTTTGCACCTGCTGACAGGTATGTTGGTCCACTGTTCATGAGCAAGGCATTTTAATTAGTCTGGGACAGGTTTTTTTTTGTTTTTTTTTAAACAAAAAGTCTAAATCAATATTTCATTTGCCTAAATTATAATTTAGTAAAGTTTTATTTATTACTTTTTTTCAGATTCTTGTTATTTGAATTACTGTTGTGAATTTAACCCTTTCTTTAATGGGAGGGGATGTAAACTCTGAACCACAACTGTACATCATTCACATCTCAACAATGTGTAGGTACTTGGAGGGTAGACTGAGTAAAATACATATTTATCTCAGGATGTGTGGTATCAACGAGTTAACAATAAATCCAAGACTTAAAATATATTTATATATCAATGCATATAATCTAGTCTTTCAGTACCTATAAACACCTTCTGTAGAAGATGGAGAAAATATTCTTAACTTCCTACGGTTTTCTGAATTTCTCTGAGTCTTATTCAGGCTTGTGATACGGTTTCCACATATATAACCAGCCATCTATTAATTCTTCCATCCATGTGGGGATAATTCTGGCTTATTCTGGCCATGCTCCTTCTGAGGCTTCAAATTTCACCCATGGACAAAAGTGATAGTAACGTCTTTGTTCTGAATGACTGTGCCTCTCAGAGCCTCATCTGCCACATGTGCTCATTGAGAACGGAGACATGACGCAGGAGGAATACGATGAGTATCTTCACAGCCGCAGTGATTACATCAAAGCCACCAAGAAGGACGCCAGCAATGAGAGGAAAGTGAGTCGACTCCAATTTACACGAACTGATAACAAATCCGTTTCACTCTGAAGGGGAAGCAGACGAAAGCAGAGCGTAAGAGTTTTCTGTAAAGCTGCATTCTGATATTTTGTGGTTTGTAAAGCAATGCGGTGCTTAAATTGGCTTTAAAATGACTACTGGGCACTACTTTTTCTTGTGAATAATTCATTTTGTATTAGTACTCCGCAAGAAAAATACAGGAAAATGCAAGAGACAACAAAAGTTTACTAAACAACCATAAACAAGAAATAGTAGATTTTCAGAAATCTTAATATTTCACACAACATAGAAATAGAAATAAAAAAGTTCCTTCATATTTTGAGTAAAATGTGTTTGTCTTACTGTGTTTCTGTATTTTGTTTATCTTTAATTGTTCAGTTTTCAGTTTCTTGTGTTTTGTGAAGTTTTTTCTTCCTTTTAATGTGTTTAGTTGAAACATTTCCTAAAGTGTTGTTTTTGTGAAATGTAGCGTTTTTTTTCTAAAATGTAATTGTGTTTATTTGAAATGTTGCTTTGTCTTGTTAAATGTTGTTTTAAAGGCATATGCCACCTCTGGGTGAAATTGAGCCTCCCCCGCCGTTCCCTGAGTTGGACAAGTGGGCAGAAGCGTTTTCTAACCGACCCAGTCATTCTCTGACTCTGGCAGCACTGACTTTAGCTTAGCTTAGCATTGTTGCTGTAATCTGGCGGTTCCAACTAGCACCACTTGGGGAAAGTGAACTAATAAACTTGAGATTTTTCTTCAATTATGTTTCATGACCCACACATTCAGAGCGAATACAAACGAGAAGCCGATTGCACATCAAAGGACTGACTAGGTGGCATTCAACAGGGAACTATATGCCGCAGAAGTACACAGGCGAAGCACCGCGGATAGTAGCAAAGGCTACAGCAACTATGCTAAGCTAAGCTAAAGTATAACTGAGTGAAATAAATAAATATTGCTGTTGATTTGTAGTTGGAAATAATTACTTAAAAAAAACAACAAACAAAACTTTTCCAGACTTTAGCAACTATGGCAACTATGCTAAGCTAAGCTAAAGTCAGTGCTGCCAGATTCAGAGAATGACTGGGTCGATTCTGCCCACTTGTCCAACTCAGGGGACTGCGGGGGGGGGGGAGGCCCAGTTTCACGCAGAGGTGGAATATGCCTTTAAGTTTCGTGAAATGTTGTGTATTCGGTGTGTAGATGTGTTTGTTGTCTTTCACCTCATGGCCGCTGTAGGACGGCAGCAGAGAGCAGCTGAGCAACATGTTTGTGATTTTCATTTTTGCGAAAGTTGGCGCGCAGCTGAGCGTCAGTAAATACAATTTTCTAAATGCATATTACGCATTATGTGTGTGTGTGTGTACACTGCTGTCCATCCAAAAACACTAAAAAATGAATAAAAAACAAAAACTAATAAAATACGTGAGAGCTTTCCATTGGACAATTACTGCAATGATGATGATGGTGTTTGCAACAAGTTACGCAAAGAGCAGCTTCTCATTTCTTAAACTACCGTGTTGAAAGACACATGGAAGTGATGTTAGCGTGTTTCAGGAAGGTCAGATTATTGGCATCATGCTAAGGAGATTCAGCATGAGGATAGTAGGGAACCATCATCTTCCTAGAAGAAATATGGTTAGAAAAAAATCTTGAATGATGGTGATCAGCGATCACTTAAACCTGGTGGAATCAAACGAAAGAAAACAACAGTAGAACTCAGGGCTGTTTAATGACAGAACATTTCCACATGGTTAATGTGAAAGGAACTCAAGGGATTGGGACTGAACAGCGAGCTAGCAAGAAAAAAGGCTTCAGTTCAGGTCATGTGGTCCGTGATGAGTCCAGATCTGTTCCAGAGTGAAGGAGCATCAGGGTCAGAAGAGAGGAGGATGATGCAGCCATCATGGCTACTGTCTGCTGTACAAGCCTTCTGCAGCACATCCCAAAGATTCTCAGTGGGGTTCAGGTCTGGACTCTGTGGTGGTCAATCCATGTGCTCCCTGAACCAGTCTTTGACTATCTGAGTCCCATAATCCTGCTGTTCTCATATGGAACATGAAGGAATAACCTGCTCATTCAAGATATTGAGGTAGTCTATTGACCTGAACCTAGACCTGACCACCTACAGCAACCCCAGGTCATAGACTGCCCCCACAGGCTTTGCACACTGGTCGGTCTCTCCCATCATTAATAAAAGATCTTTGAGAAAATGAGTGCAACACTGACGGAAATAAGTCTTGTGACATTGCAGAAGCTTATTGAAACAATGACACAGCGAATACTGCCGAATCAGAGATAAAGGCCCAATGAAATATGAGAAATAGTGACTTTTTTTGGGATTACGTATGTTTGTATGTATGTATATGTAAATGTATATATAGTATGCATGTGGTCCCTGCATTGTACACTGGTTCTCAAAATTATTCATACCCTCCCATTAAATAAAAGGCTAAATTCACAACAGTAATTCAAATAACAAGAAACTAAAGGAACTAATAATAAATAAAATTCACAAAAAATATAACTGAGTGAAATAAAAAAGTGCTGTTGATTTGTGGTTGGAAATAATAACAAAAAACAAAACAAAACAAACAAAACTGTCCCAGACACATTAGAGCACTTTTCCCAGGGACCAAAATACCTGTCAACAGGTGCAGACATCTGATTGGACGTAACAGAAACACCTGATTGCAGTGATTGTCTTAAAGTGTTGCTCAACAAAATTTTAGCTTTGGAGCCCCATCATGCTCGTTTTCTTGTTTCTTTTTTTTTTATGTTTGTTATTAATAATTCTTTCAAACCATAATTCAAAATCAATGTCACGATTTTAATTTGAGGGTATGAATAATTTTGAAGACGACTGTAACACATGAAGGGGAAAAATTATGATAATAATCTGACTTGAAATATTTTCTAATAATGTTTGATGTTTTGGTGATTTACCAGATAACTTGCACACTTTTAAAACGTAAATTTTAAATGTTAAAATATTAGCATGAAAGCAATCTCTTGTGTAAACTAAGAACCAATTAGACATCTGAAACTTTACTTGTTAAAAAAAAAAAAAAAAAAAAAAAACCCGCTGTGTTTTTATAAGACAAAAGAGGCCAAAATTACCAGAAAATGTTAGTTTGTTTTAAATTTGTGTTGGAATAAAGAGATTGTTTGTATATTATCTCAAGTTATTAGTTTGAATGTAACCGTAAAAGCTGTTAAATAATTGTAGTGGAAGAATAGCAACATAAATGACATTACTTACGATGTGTTCAAGCATCATGCAATGATTCTATGTTAAGAAATAGTTCAGGGATATTTCAGGCAATGGTGTGACTCAGATTCTCTTTTTCCCCGACTATAACACAGTGTACTGAGGATTTATAAATGTATTCATTCAGCTTTGAGAATATTCTCAATCGAAGACTAATTGAGGAGGATGAAATTCAGAGAAAAATAGTGAAAATAGAAGCAAATATGTCAACGTCAAATTAATTTCTGTAGCACATTTGAAACAAAAGCGTACTTAACCTCCTTAAACTGTGGTATGGATTTATGATGAACACTCATAAGATACAGTTTAACAACCTCCAACATTTTATTTTTACTCTACAGGCTTCTCCAGTCAGTTGGGACCAGAAACTCCTTAAAATAACAGCAGCTAAAATTAAGCAACAAGTACAGAAATAACCTCAGTAATTCATAGAAGGGGGGAAAGTGTTATTTGAAGATTAAATTGGCGAGTAAACCTTCTGTACAAGATTCCCACAGTTAAAATGTGAATCTATAAATGAGCACATTGTGGGCTCTTTAATAAATAAAGGAAAAGACTTCACGGTCCTTCGCCAGTTAGTTCCTCTCAGGCTATTACGCCCTTGCATGTGTCCATTCACATCAAGCCATGATGAGCTTGTTAAGTGACCAGCAGACCTAAACACAAGGAGAAGAGCACTTAGCCATAAAAATGGGTTTCTATGGAAACACTCTAAAGGCGAGACACATTTTCCTGCAGGATGCACTTTGTCAACTTGATCACTTGTCTGTTTTGTGCCTCCCTGTTTTGCAGAAGCCTCTAGTTATTTATCTTATTGTGCTTGATCCCCTGAATGCTTTTCTCTGTGTTTACAGGTAGATATAATTCACAGGCGGCTGCATAAGGACATCCTCCACAACCCGGTGGCCATGCTCAACTTCTGCCCTGACCTTAAATCCATCTGCTCCGACCTGAGGAAGGTTCACGGGGAATTCATCTTCCTCATTGACCGCAGCGGCAGCATGAGCGGCGTCAACATCAGTCGTGTGAAGGTAAAGTTTTCTTTTATCCCAACTCATGGTGGATATTTACAGTCTTCCTCAAAATTATTCAAACCCTCAAATTAAAGAAGGAAAAGAATGAGCAGTCAGCAGTGAAATAAGATGAAATTCACTAATATGATAATAAATAAAAAATTCTATGAAAATCATGACATTGAATTTGAATTGTGATTTGAAAGAAATATTAAAAACAAACCCACAAAAAATAAAACAAGTAAACAAGCATGATGGGGCTCCAAAGCCAAAATTTTGTTGAGCAACACGTTGAGACAATCACTACAACCAGGTGTTTTCTGTAATGTTCAAGAAGATGTCTGCACTGTTGACAGGTATGTTGGTCCACTGTAAACAGGAAAGGTGCTCTAATGTGTCTCTGACAGTTTGTTTGTTTGTTTGTTTTTAAATTATTATTTCCAACCACAATTAAAAGCAACATTTTATTTCACTAAATTATAATTTTGTAAATTTGTATTTATTATTTGTTTCTTTAGTTTCTTGTTATTTGAATTACTATATAGAGCCTGAGGAGTCACGTGACAATTCTGAGCGAAGCGGAGTCGCGCCGCCATGATGTTGGTACGGATTTGACTGTCAAAACGAGAGCTGACGGGAGTTTTAACATTGGAGGGAAAAGGAGCAAAGAAGAAAAGCCGTACAGAAATAATTTAATGTCTAGCACAAAGAAGACTTATTTGGAGAAACTAGGGGACATATCCGGACTGGACCCATCTGAGCTGAATGGCTCAGAGTGGGACAGTAGTCTGGACCGCTTACCTCCGTCCTCCGTGGAGACATGCGGCTGATGCATTGTGAATTATTTAGTCTTCACAATCAGTTTGTAACGTGGTAATATTTGTAATTTTGCTCTGTTAATGTTAGAGAAGTGTTATTCTGCCTTTTACACAGTTTACTGTTATGCTGCTAGTTAAGAAAACATTTGTGAGCTGTCAGTAAACATGTAAGGAGGACGATATTTAACGTGGTTTCAATCATTTATTTATAAAAAAGAAAACAGTGATTAGTGTGTGTCTGATTTGTGAAAGACCAAAATAAGCTGTCAGGCAGATGTCAGTGGTGTCGAACATCCCGAGTAAACAGATAAAAAAAAGTAACCGGAGTTTTCATCAACTCATGCTAGCTTGAGTGCTCATCTTGACAACAACGATTTAGCATAGTTACGTTTGCAAATGCACAGCAAACAAGGACGATCTTATCCAGGGTCGTAGTGTCCGGTTCATTCTCACAGCAAAGCAGCATCTTCACAGGCACACTGGTATGACTGGAATATTGTTTACTGGTTCCTGCACACACGATGACATGTTCCACATGACTGCTCCCAGCTGAGCACGGCCGTGTGTGAGGGAAGGATCTAGCGGCCACATCGTACTGATTGATTCCTCATTATTAAAACTATCTGCAAGGACAGAATCACGGAGTAGTTTTTAAGGATACCACAATTATCAGTCACAAAGGGATCACTAGCTGGATAACACACGGCATGCTGCATGTTGCTAATCTCTTTCCTTCAGACTGCAGCTGTCAGCCACTTGGCGCCCCCTGTCACTTCAGCAGTTTACAATCTGATTTTTTTTTTCTTTTTCTTTTTTTCAAACCGGAGATCTTGAAAAACCGTAACTCGCCCTTGTTTGTCTTTTTTTTTTTTTTTTTTTGGATCATCTTGACTGTGCAAAGAGCTGGCACTGTCCTTCACTCAACATTATAACCCAGCATCTCCAGTCACGACCAACGTAGCTCTCAGTAAGCGTACAAACAACATGTCGGAACGCCGGTTTTTTTTTTTTTTTTTTTTTTTTTTTTTTTTTTTTCAATGAATTTATTTAGCAAACATTACATACATAGGAAACAGTATGCAATACAAATAACAATTTATACCAGGCCAGAGTTTTTAAAAAAGATAAAAACAAACAAACAAACAAAAAAAAACACATTGAGGAATTAAAGGAAAATTATATTTCATGGGATTATATAAGGTGCAGATTCTTTGCAATATGAAGAGTTCTTGAAGCTTTTTGGTTCTTTATATTTTCTATTGAGTTCATGTAGAATTTAAGTTCCACAACAAACACACAAAAACAAGGTTTAGATCCAGTCCATCTGCACTTATGAACGTGAAATTTGCCGAGGATTATTAACAGTTGGATAATATAATGCATCTCATTTGATAATCCATTTAATACAAAGTATAATAATGCATCAAAAATACTAATTTGGATATTAATACCCAATTTTACATAAATAAAATTTTCCATGTCAGACCAAAATTTTTTAGTGTGAACACAGTAAAAAAATAAATGGAAAATTGTCTCTGTGCTACATTGGCAGAAAACACATTCATCATCAATGTTTATCTTAAACCTTTTAAGTATTTCCTTTACAGGATAGATCTGAAGTAAAATTTTAAAGCATACCTCCTTCACCTTGTTGTTAATGCAATATTTATGAATAACTTTATTAGCCTTTTCCCACTGTAAATCACCCATGGTAGAGTACCAAAAGAACTTTGCAGTAGGTGGAGATGAAAAGGATACTTCATTTCTGATAAATTTGTTTGTACAATGTTTGCTTTTAATATCCAAACCTCCAATAAAGATTACACTAGTTTCAATGTTAATCTCTGTAAATGAAGCATATTTTAACAATTGAAGAGAACCTGCAGGGATCGCATCAAAAACTACAGCATACTCTTTAGGAGTTACAGGTAAACTGAATTTTTCAAGAAAAGCAGAGTATGTAAGAAGTACACCATTTTTATCCATTAATTGACCTACTAACAGAATTCCTTTATCAAACCATGGGCGATAAAACAGCGATTTATTTTTGTAAAGAATGTCTTTGTTATTCCAAATATAGTATCTGTGAGGACTGAAGTTATGCTTATAAACTAATAACCAGGATAAAAATGCTTGTTTGTGGAAGTCAGCCAGATTTAAAGGAATTTTACTCATTGAAAAGTTACATTTTAAAAGAAAATTAATGCCACCAAGATTGTTAATCAGAAAAGCTGGAAAAGCATTCCAGATGCTTTCAGGGTTCTTTAAAAATTCTATAATCCATTTTATTTTAAAAGTATGGTTAAGTGTGTTAAAGTCTAGAACCTCTAGACCTCCTTGTTCCCTACAACCTCTGATTACCTCTTTTCTCAGATAATGTGGTTTTTTCCTCCAAATATAATCATAGAGTATTTTATCCAATTCTTTAATGTAATTTTTGGGGATGTCAATTGACAAAGCAACATATGCAGATCTAGATATTCCTTCTGCTTTAGAAATTAAAACTCTGCCAAATAAAGAGATATCTCTCATTAACCATGAGTTCAGTTTAGATTTTGTTTTTTCAATGATTGGATTTAAGTTCATTTTGCAGCGGTCCTGTTTATCTTTACAGATTACAACTCCAAGATATGTGACATTTTCTTTAACTGGTATTCCGTCATAAGTGGTCAGGTTACAATTCTTAAGTGGAAACAGCTCAGATTTATCAACATTCATTTTTAGCCCTGACAAATTACTAAATACATTTATACATGTTATAGCATTTGTAATTTGATTGTGATCTCTCAAAAAAACTGCAGTATCATCTGCGAGCTGACAGATTTTAAATTCCTTACCCACAGCATTAATTCCTAAAAAAGGTGATAATTTGATATGGGTGGCCATTATTTGTGCAACTAGCAGAAACAGAAATGGGGATACAGGACACCCTTGTCTAATCCCACGTGAGATAATAAATCTAGCTGATGTCCCAAATTTCAATTTAACAGAGCTAGAACAATCGTTATATAATGTTTTAATCGCATTAAGAAAATAATTTCCAAAACCAAAGCAAGAAATAGATTTTAAAATAAAATGATGCTCAATGGTGTCAAAGGCTTTATAAAAATCAATAAACAAAATAAAGCTGTCATCTGGGAGAAGATGGCTATAATCTATCATATCTAGTATTAAACGTATATTATTGCTAATGTGCCTTTTTTGCATAAAGCCAGATTGTTCCTCATCTATTATTTGGTTCAATCCGTGTTTGATTCTTTTAGCAAATATAAGAGCAAATAACTTTGTGTCATTGTTGAGCAGACTTATAGGTCTCCAGTTTTCAATATATAATCTATTCTTGTTTGGTTTGGGAATTAAAGTAATTACTCCCTGTTTTAAAGTGGGAGGAAGTTCACCTTTTTCAATGGCTTCTTCAAATACAGCTAATAAGAATGGGGAAAGTTTTTCATTAAATACTTTATAAAACTCCCCAGTCAGGCCATCATTGCCAGGGGCTTTATTCTCCTTAAGATGTTGAATACAATTTATGAGTTCAGGTAAGGATATTTTGTCTTCACAAGTGTCTCTAAATTCATCATTTATATTTTTTATCTTTGTAGAAATGTTGTTCAAAAAAGAGTCTGTATCAGAGGTTGTGGGAGCTGATGAGTATAATTTCTGGTAAAAGCTTGCAACATGTTGAGAGATTACATTTTGGTCATTACTTATATTTCCATTTATCATCAAATCATTTATTGTAGAATATTCAGCATTTCTCTTTTCTAGTCCAAAAAAATATTTGGTATTTTTCTCTCCTTGTTCAATCCACTTACGTCTGGATCTGATGAAGGCACCTTTGGTTTTTTCCATATATATGCTGTCTAGCTGACTTTGCAGTAAACTCAGATTTTCCTTCTCTTGTTCATCAAGAGTTCCATTGTTTTTCATTTGTAAGTTTAATATTGCTTGAATAATGTTCATTTCATTTTCCCTCTTTTGTTGCGCCAACAGCTTTCCTTTTTTAATAGCCACTCTGCGAATTTCATATTTCATTAATTCCCATTGATGGCCATATTTTTTAGATTTGCAAGCTTGTCTCCAGTGTCTATCAATTATGTTTTCAATTTCTAACTTCAGATCCAAATTTTTGAGCAAGGAATTGTTAAGTTTCCAATATCCAGGGAGATTATTCTGAGGATGACAGTCACTTATGGTAATTTCAATTAATATCCCTTTATGATCTGTTAATATTGCTGGTTCTATCAACACTTTTTTCGGAACGCCGGTTTGGAGGGGCGGGGCGACGCGCTGTGACGACAACTCCTCAAGCTCTATAGGGGATTATCACGCTTACCGGAAGTTGCCGGCTTTTGACACTTCCTCTTCCGGGCCATGTTAACGACAGCCGTTCCTGCTCTGTTATACTGTTTAAATCGGATAAATTCCAAACATATTTAAGTTTTCATTCTAGACTGAAGTGATACTGGATCAAAAGCTGGATCAAAGCGATCGATTCGCCGCGGTGAAGGGCCGAACTTTATAATAAAACACACGTTTGTTTGTCCCCGGTGGGGCACAACACCGGCACTTCACAGCATGCTAGCATTAGCCAGCTAGCGTTTACTGACGTGCTTAACATTGTGCGTCTTAAAACACACAAACATCTGAAAATCGGGTCTGTACCTCCCCGTTTCCAGTGGAACAACTGGGGACTGCCAAGAAAGGAGACGCTTTCAGATGCTTGTGTGTTTTCAGCCGCACAAAGTTAGGCACGATATCGAGCTGGCTAATGCTAACCTGCTAACACGACTGCGCAGTCTGCCGGCCACAAACAAACGTGTGTCTTTTTATTATAAAGTTCGGTCCTTAACCGCGGCGAATCGGTCGTTTTAATCCACTTCTTCCTCAGCATCACTTCAGTCTGGAATGAAAACTTGGCATTGGCGTTTATCCGATTTACAAAGTTTAACAGAGTAGTAGCTGGCGGACTTTTGTTAGCAGGTTAGCATTAGCCAGCTTGAACTTTGTGCGGCTGAAAACACACAATCATCTGAAAGCGTCTCCTTTCTTGGCAGTCCCCAGTTGTTCCACTGGAAACGGGGAGGTACAGACCCGATTTTCAGATGTTTGTGTGTTTCAAGACGCACAATGTTAAGCACGTCAGTAAACGTTAGCTGGCTAATGCTAGCATGCTGTGAAGTGCTGGTGTTGTGCCCCACCGGGGACAAACAAACGTGTGTTTTATTATAAAGTTCGGCCCTTCACCGCGGCAAATCGATCACTTTGATCCAGCTTTTGATCCAGTATCACTTCAGTCTAGAATGAAAACTTAAATATGTTTGGAATTTATCCGATTTAAACAGTATAACAGAGCAGAAACGGCTGTCGTTAACATGGCCCGGAAGAGGAAGTGCCAAATGTTTCAACTTCCGGAAACCGGAACGCGGAAATGTGATAATCCCCCATTGTGAATTTAGCCTTTTCTTCAACTGGAGAGAATGAATGATTTTGAGGACAACTGTATTTGTCTAGGACAGTTTTTTTTTTTTTTTAGATGATTATTTCTGACCACAATTTAAAATCAACATATTATATGACTAAATTATAATTTTGTACATTTTTATTTATTATTAGTTTTTTCATTTCTTGTTATTTGAATTATATTGTGAATTGAGCCTTTTCTGTAATCGGAGGGAATGAAAGATTTTGTGGAAGACTGTCTGGGACAGTTTTGATAGTTTTTCTTTTCTTTCTTTTAGTTATTTTTTTCAACCACAATTCAAAAGCAATAGTTTATTTAACTAAATTGTAATTTTTCGCATTTTTTTTTATTATTAGTTTCTTAAGTTTCTTGTTATTTGAATTATATTGTGAATTAGGCCTTTTCTATAATTGGAGGGTAATGATTTTAAGAATGACTATATTTGTCTGACAGTTTTGTTTGTTTGTTTTTTTTAAATTATTATTTCAAACCACAATTCAAAAGCAACATTTTATTTCACTAAATAATAATTTTGTAAATTTTTATTTATTACTAGTTCTTAAGTTTCTTGTTCTTTGAATTATATTGTGAATGTAGTCTTTTCTTTAATTGGAGGGAATGAATAACTTTGAGGACGACTGTGTAATATAACAGATCAGTAGTTTCTTTGTTGGAAAACTTTCAAAAACTATCACAGATTAAACCAAATACTGAAAAGATTTAAATTTTCCTGGGACTAAACTCCTGATTTTGGGTTGCAGACCAGCTCTTTAACCACAACTGTGTCTGAGCTGACTGCAGATGTCGTCATCCAACAGTGTGAAGGGCATGTACACACAAGGATATTGATCGGGCACATTATTCACTATTCACCAAACATCTTGTGGTTGCTAGGTTTTAGACAGTCTTTGAGATGTGACCGGGCTTCATGTGAACTTCCATCAATATTCACAGAGTTGGCTTCTTTTTTCTTTATTTCCATCTATTTGTATGTTATTTGGCAGCTTTCGCACTGATCCTATCCTCTGAGTGTTAAACTTTATTGGTAGTGTTTGATAACAGGTGAGCCTGGCAGGGATATAATAACTATTTACCACAGACATGTCGAGAAATCCTCTTCAAGACCTTGGTAAATATTGATAAAACCGGAGCATGGCTCTGAATTTTTCCCCTCTCTTTAACGTACCTGAACAGACATTTTACTCTAACTGAGGCAGTCTTTGGGCCGTTCCCCTGAAAGGAAGCTTAAATAAGAGCTTTTCTTCTAGAAATTGCCAATGTGGTGATGAAGAGAGATGAAATAGCTGCTCTGAGGGAAAAATTGCTGTTTTATGACAGTTGTTGTGCACTCTGTCTTCTTCCCAGGATGCCATGGTGGTTATTCTCAAGAGCCTGGTACCTGGCTGCCTTTTCAACATCGTTGGTTTTGGATCCACGTTCAAATCACTGTTCACAACCAGCCAGAATTACGAGGAGGTAAAGCAGCTCTGATGAAAGAGGGACTTCACACAGATAAATTGTTTAATATACAGTCTAAGCCAGCTGTTCCCAAACTTGGGGCTGCAGGATTATTTGAGGGAGTAACCAGATCATTGTAAAAAACAAAAATACACCCTACATTTATTGAATGAATTTGGGGGTTTATAGGGCTATCAAAATAAATGCATTATTGCTAAGAGATTAATCTATAACTAAGTTATTACTAAAATATATTAAAAATTCGAATTTGTCATTATCTCAGGGAGAGAAGCTGATTTTGGGCATATAGATACCTTGTCAAAGGAGTAAACCAAATCTACCAGAAAACATTGATCCTCCTTATTTATGAAGTTTCTGATAGTTTTCAAGCCTTACATGCAATTTACATTCGTAAAATCCCAATTTGACCCTATCTCAGTGAGAAAAGCTGAATTTTGGCATTTGGGTGCTTTTTCCACAACTGTTAACATATGCGGCTCTATCCGAGGACCAGGTTGACTTCATTTTGATTGGCTATTACCTTATTTAGAGCAAGTGGGTCAACCCAATGGTAGCTAGCGTTGGAGCTTTCTAAAGGCTATCTGTTAGCATCATGGAAACGTCAGATAGTGAACTATGTTTATCAGACAAGACAGCATTTAGCAAATAAATAAACTTACGGGTAGTGACAACGTTGTGGTCGCCTCCTTCAGTGTTGCTACAGAAGTTTTCTTTTAAATCCATTTGTTCAAAAACCCAGACTTGAATTCACCCATGTTGAATACAGTCAGACATGCTAGCTCGACTCACATCGGTGCATCAGCTGTGGGAGGAGGGGAGGGAGGGAGGCTGTTTCCTTGATGGTGTGCACAAATTGGTGAAAATGAATGATAACCTATGTAGCTGCTGATTGATTCAACCATTTTTGAACAAAGAAGTAAAGCTGACTGTCCATGAACAGGGACTTTGATACTTGCTTTTGACATTCACATGGCCTCACCAGTGCATAACAGATCATATTATACCCCCAAAACCACAGAAAAGTGGAATTTGATGTCATGGCACCTTTAAAGCTCCTCTTGGCAAAGCAAATTTGTTTGGCACAACCCAGCAGCCAGACTACCATTCTGCTTGTTATGCTGCTGGACAGTGTAACTGAGGCAAAATCTTGTTAAAACTGTTTTTGTTTCTTCCAGAAATTTCAGGTTGTTCATTATTTTCTCTAAAAGGGGGAGTTCATTAATGGAAACATCTTGATAATGTTCTTCTTTGCACTAAAACAAAGGAGAGTTTTCATGATTTATAGATTATAAAGCTGTTATTTTACTGGTCCAACCCATCAAGTTGTGCTGACTGTGGCCCCTAAACTAAACGTAAATTGACACCACTGGTTCTATGATTGCACAATGTTGAAAAGTTTGAGAACCACTGCAGTAACAAAATAAAACCTGGTTAATGGGGGTTGCAGATGTAGCATTTTCTGATTATTACCATGTTATTTATATTTCTCAATTTTATTGCATGAGATAATAAATTACTGAATATATTCTGTCTAGAAGACAAATGTACTTATACTGTATGCTGTGTGGGAACAATCTCAGTGTTACAGTACCCCCTCTCCTCTCGATCCAGGAGGTCTTGGCCCAGGCTTGTGATTATGTCAGAAAGATCAGAGCTGACATGGGGGGCACCAACATCCTGGCACCGCTCGCTTGGATCCTGAGGCAGCCGAAGTTCAGCGGTCACCCCAGGCTGCTGTTTCTGCTCACGGACGGCGCCGTCAGGAACACAGGCAAAGTCATCGATCTAGTCCGCAGCCACGCTCGTGACATCAGGCAAGACTTTTTTTTTTTTAAAGAATTATTTAGGATTATTCAGATCATCAAACAAATTTGAATATTAGACAAAGATGACACAAGTAAACACAAAATGCAGTTTTCTCCATTCATTCTTCCTTCAATGATATGAAGTCTGCCAGTACCACATGCTGAAAAGCAGCCCCCACCATGATGCTCCCACCTCCAAACTTCACTGTTGCTATGGTGTTTTTGGTGCCATTTCTCCTCCAAACATGTTGTGTCTTATGACATCAGAAGAGTTCAGTTCTGGTCTCATCTGACCAGACTATGTTTTCCAGAATGTCATGGGTTTGTCCAGATGTTGTGTTGCAAACTTAAAACCAGCATCAACCTGCTTCTTCTTCAGAAATGGAGTCTTGCGTGGTGTGCGTGCATGAAGGCCATGGCGGTCCTGGGCTGTTGAAGAACTTTTCTGATTATTGTTCTTACTCCTCTGTCTGAAATCTTGTGAGGAGCACCTGGCCGTGGCCGCTTTATGACCATGCCGTGTTCTTTCCACTTCCGGATGATGGTCCCAATGGTGCTCACTGGAACTTTCAGAAGTTCATAAATGCACCTGGAACCAATTCCTTCAGTGTGTTTGCAATAATAAGGTTGTGTAGATCTTTAAACAGCTCTTTGCTTTTACCCATCATGCAATGCTTCTTGTCTGACACCTTGGTGATGAGAAACCTTTTTAAAGGCATCAATCAGGACTAAACCAGCTGATATTACTTTGCTCTGATAGGGGACAGGATTACTTTTTAAATACTGACAGACTCCAGCTGCTTTCTTGGCTTTCAGATCTTTTTGTCTCCATTTCTTCATGTGTTCAATACTTATTCCCTGTGTCATTTTACTATATTACACATAACTTCATTTATGGACATAAATGTTCCGATTTCTTTGTATGCGTGCATCACTTGGGTTGTTGCCAACATCTGGAGAAGATTCCACGTCAGTAGCTGTACCAGAAATATATTTTCTGAGAAAAAAGCTGACGTGTTCAAATTTTTCTCCCCTGCTGTACCTCTACAAAGTTCTTCTTCCCAAGTGCCTGTAATCTTGTTTAGAGAAGTCTCAATAAGTTGAGAAATTTCAGATTTTTTGGGATGTCCAAGATTGAATCAATTACAGTAATACAGGGATACTGGTAAAAAACAAAATGTCAAATTTAACAAAACTACAAACCTGTAAGTATTGAAATAGATGGGATTTTGGTTAATTGTGTTTCATACATAAGTCACTAAAACTGGCAAAGACATTTTTGATGCCTCCTCTCCCAAACCCCTCAGGGAGGTTTAACCATACATCCAATCCATACAGGAAGTCTCACGCGGAAGTTAGTTAAACACCACCAAGAGTATTTATCAGCCGCTTGCAAACAGATGCGTATGGTGTAGTCGGGTGGTTAGGGTTAGGAGAAGGGTCAGGGTTAGGGTCATATTTTAGTAAGTTACATAAAAAAGAAAAATCAGAGTGGGACTTCCGGCGTGGATTGGATATATGGCGACATACTGTGACTGCAGTTGGGTCCCTCTCATTACATATGGGGCTATAACTAGATAACTTCTTGAGATTAAAAGTGTCCGAAATTGCAACCAGATACTTTACGTGGAAATAACAATAAGATTGTAAGTCAGGCAGGACTTTCTGTTTGGCTCGGACATGTAAACTCTCTGAACATGCCACCCTAAACCAGCTGATGCTTGCAGGCGGACGCTGCTTGGTTTGTAAAAGACGCAGTAACATCAGTGGCAGAAAATCTATATGTTCTGTAACTTGGCTAATGCATCGCTCATTCAAAACACAAAATCACTTCTGTGGCTCGTCCGGGGGTTGAGATGCAACACGGAGCGTTAATCCTCTCAAAATGAAATCCAGAATCACACAGCTTGTTGTGTCAGAGATATCATGGATCACTAAAGAACAGACAGAGAGACAAAGCTGCACTGAAACTGGGAAAAATAAGGAAGCAGGATGTGAAAACCAGTTTAAAGGCAGTGCCTGTGGTACATGAAATCTGGGCTACACTAGGAAATCACTTTATTTTGCCTCTGGCATCTAAATCTCACCGAATCCCTGACCAGAGTCACGATGGAATAATTGACTTATGTCTTCCCTCTTTTAATGGATGACTGCCCCTGGATAATTGCATTAGGTGCAGAGAGCTTGGCCAAATCATCAACACTTCCCAGGTCATTATAGCACTATGCTGACAAACCAGAGCAGCCGAGAGGGGGGTGGGGGGTGGGAGATCAAACACAGACAAATATCACATTCACAATATTCCTGTTCGAGATTTCAGCTACGTAGAAGATGACTTTTACCTTTTATACCATTAAAAATGCAAAGGGACAAGGTTGGTGCAATGCAATTAGCCAACTCATTCCTCTGTGAGAAGTAATGACACAGCAGCAGCCACTCAGCCTGCAGAAGCCAGATCTTCACGTGCACATCCCTAACAGACTGATGTAATCTTGTCATGTGTTGCTTGTGATCCGTCCACGGAGCTGCATTGTTTGTGTCTGTGCAGATGTTTTACGTTCGGAATAGGGCAGAACGCCTGCAGGAGGCTGGTGCAGGGGCTGGCGACGGTTTCCAAAGGGACAGCAGAGTTTCTGGCCGACGGAGAGAGGCTGCAGCCCAAGGTGCTCATTTTCAGCTCCGGGTGTCACTCCGAACAGCCGACAGCTGTTCTGCAGAAATATGCACTAAGTGTCTGCCACTTAACACCAATTAGGAACTAATGACATCATTGGCTTCATGTTCTTGTCAAAGAGAAGCTGTGTTTTACATTTTCTTTTGTTCCACAGATGATAAAGTCCCTGAAGAAAACCATGTCTCCGGTGCTCAGTGACATTTCCATCGAATGGCTTTTCCCTGAAACCAAAGAAGTGCTGCTCTCTCCTGTGGGCAACACCTTCCTCTTTCCCGGAGACCGTCTGATTGGCTACAGCGTGGTTTGCGACACCACCCGTTACCATGACAACCCAAAATCTGTAAGAAACCTGCTGAAAAGTGGGAATTAACTGCATGCGTCCATGTTTGAGAAAAGGCACGTTTCCTGTTTGAGAAACTGTTCTAATCACCACGTCTACACCTCAGAAAGCTGCTTGAAGTCAATCTTTAGCCAATTAAAAAATCCTTTTAATCAAACCTTCAAATGGTATGATTAAAAAAAGCTAACTAACACTTGTTTGGATGTGTCACCTGCTTTCAAATCTCACCAGGATAAGAGGAGGCGATACAGCATGATGCGCTCCACTGAGTCCGCCAGCTCGGTCTTTTACCACTCTCAAGAGGAAGAGCCGGTGAAGACGAGCGTCGATGGTCAGATGTCCCACAGGGAAGCACCCTCTGGTGCTCTGTACACCTCCTACCAGGACTCCATGACAAACAGCAGTCCTGCCATCACAGAGCCAGACTTCACAGGTACCAAGTTCAGGCAACGGCATTTTTTACTACGGTGTTCCTGAATGGACAAAACAATGTGTGTGAAGTGAGAACCCTCTGAACTTTAAAACTGCTGTGCCAGCTTTGTTTAAAGGAATAGTACACCCACAGAATGATGTAACTTTATTTTCCACAAGAAGCAAGACTCTGGACCACTTTTTTTAATTTCTCAAATGCAGCCGGCAATCAGGAAGGCTTTTCGTTTTCCCCCAACTTTCATATAACGGAGTTCAATTGTGCCCGAGCCAAAAAGGTCCATAAAAGTCCACAAAAACTTGTCGATATTCCTCCATGCTGCTCGTCCAATGTAATCCAAGTGTCCTGAGTGGGTAGCGTCCAGAATTCACTTGAAACGACATCATTTAATATATTTTTAGAGACTAAACAGTAGGACATCGCATCTCCTGCAAGCACGCTGATGCACGTTCACGAAACTACAGAAGCCGCGGCAAACGAAATTGCGCATTCTCTTTTTCTTTCTTTCTTTCTTTTAAATTAATATCCAACCCCTCTTGTGTTTGTCCCGGTTTGTCTGCAGCTCTGGCGCTCTTAGCACAATGTAAACAGCTAATTTTTTTCTTCTACACTTGCATTATCTGCAGAGTAGGCTCTGAACACCGAGGCTTCTGTAGTTTCCTGAATGCGCATATGCGCGCTTCGTGGAACTACTGTTTAGGCTCTAAAAATATACTAAATGATGTTGTTTCGTGGAAATTATGGACGCTACCCACTCAGGACACTTGGATTACATTGGACCAGCAGTATGGAGGAATATCGACAAGTTTTTGTGGACTTTTATGGACCTTTTTGGCTCGGGCCCCGGCGAACTCAATTATATGAAAGTTGGGGGAAAACGAAAAGCCTTCCTGATCGCCGGCTGCATTTGAGATATTAAAAAAGTGCTCCAGAGTCTTACTCACCATGAGGGTAAGTGGAAAGTAAAGTTACTTCATTCTGTGGGTGAACCTTTCCTTTAATGGGAGTTAGAGCACTGTTTGGGATAAGTAATGCCTTAAAAGACACAAAAAGTAATTACTCATCGTACAGTCATAGCTACACCTGAGATACTGGATTCACTCACAGATGAACACGTCTTTATTTTGGCCACTATCGGCCACCATACATTCACAGCAGTGCTTGGAATATGAAGTTGTTTGAAAGAAAACATCTTTTCTTTCAAATACCCATCTTTACCACTAGATGTCAGTAATTCTTACATACTGTACCTTTAAAGGTACAGTAGGCTTTTTTAGTGAGGAGGACCAGCCAAAATGTCCTTACTTTCCAAAAATGTCTTCACTTTGTTGGTAAAAAAGCGCAAAATGGTACTCACACCGAGCAAGTACAGGAAAACTCAAATTTTTTACCATAAAAGCCTAATTTTTATGCTTTTGTTATATGAATTATAGTAACTGTATGTTTAATATTTCAATCAAAACTTAAACAACTAAACACAGAACCACACTAAGCAATGGAAGTAAATAATGGCCAAAGTCTGAACATTACAAACAAATTTTTTCTACTTTTTCCCGTCACACTTGTAATTTAAAAATGACTCCCCATCTCTTATTGCTTAGATGATCTGTCCTGTCAACAAGCTGTGTGCACCTCATGTTTTCATGTAAACAGAGATTTTTTGTGTGTAAAAGACGCTGTGTGCTAGTATGGGTGCACTTATCCTCCTTCTATCCATCATTCACCCAATCCCAGTTAGTTCCTCTTATTGTGTTTCCAGCTTGCCATTTCACCCTCACTTCGCTGTTTCCTCATTAATTCACCTCATTATCCCCATCAGGACCTATTCTCCTTTTTTCCTCGTGCTCTGCAAGACCCTCATTGTGTTTTGTCTCAGTAATTTTTGTTTCATTACCGCACCACATCACGTTCTGCAGCCACCGCAGCACTTACGCTTCTATTTAATGAAGTTAGTTATCCGGCTGTCTTGCCCTTTTTAAAAAAAAAAAAAAAACTTTAATTAACAATTTTGCCTTATTTTGCTTTTTGTACTGCTAAATTACAGTAATATCAGAAGTGGCCATTGTAGCAGCAGAGCTGTCAGATGGTTGTGAGGGTTTTCATAGATGTTCTTTCACTGAATGGAGAAAAAAAAAGCACAGAAACAATCTTGAGCCATCTGAAGGCCATGAGTGGTAATAACTTTGAACAAAAAATTATTTAATTTCTGTTCAAAGTGTTATTTAATCCATATTTATGCTGATAAGACCCACTGAGACATACTGTCTCTTTTACAAGGTAGACCTGTTGTCCCAAGCTGCAGGTAGGGATACAACTGAAGCAAGTGGTATTTTCATTTTAAGGATTATTTGGATGTTAAATGAGCAGATATTAATTTAACAGAGCCAGTAGATAATTGCATACAATGTCACTGTTATATTTTCATTTATTCGGCAGGTTTGGATGAGACATCACCTAGGAGGCGCGCATACAGCACCAACCAGATAGTTGAATACAACCCAGGGAAGAAAGTCTACACTTCCAGCGACCCCAGCTCTGTGGTGCCCAAAAATCCACTGAGGAGAACCAAAGTCCAGGAACTGATTGGCCAACTGAGCCCTGAACATGAAGTGCAGTGGAAGAATGACTACCAGGTCAGCACAACCATTTCCAGTGGTCCCTTTTCTCCAGCTTGTAACTGGGTCCCCTTTTCTGCCTGACGTAATTTAGGGTGCAGCATTTACAGTAACATGCACAGAGCATGCACAAACAAATGAACCCCTATTCTCTAATAACTCAAGTGCAAGGGATTGAATTATTACCCTAAGAAATGGGACAACCCTTCAAAATCCTCACGTGTCACCAATAGTCGTTCGTGGCACGGTAAACTGACATTGAGATTGTTTCCGGAAGAGTTTGCAATGCCGTCTGCAGCACTGAATTATCAATAAATGTCCGCAACAGCAATAATCTACTTTTCCTGGGCGACTGGATTATTTTTTGGATGGTTTGGGCTGAAAAACATAAAAGAAAAGGAAAAATAGACGCCTTTGACTCAAGCATAACATTACGTTACAGACATAAGCCGATGCACATAACGTTACGAAGATTGCAATTTTTTCACATTTGTAATAAAACTGTCTGCAATACATTAAAGTGACCTTAAAATAGTGATTTTCATATTTTATTTACAAAAAATACTTGCATTTGTGCATTTCTCTGGCTGCCACTGCCAATTTTCCTGCCATTTTGTCTGTATTTCACACAGAATTGTGGAAATCTCCCACACATCTTGTGTGCCCCTGGAAAATCTCCATTTCGAGTGCCAGAGAGCTCTACCACTTCCCACTCCCCCTTGGTCTGAACCAGAATTGGGACACCACTACCCCTTCACATAAACGCGCAAAACAAAGGGCTAGGGCCAAGGGGGGAATTGGAATTCACCCTTAAGCTGGATTTATACTTGCGCAGCGTCTGCGTCCAGTCGGGTCTGCGTAGCTGATGCAGAGGCAGAGTGTGCTTTTACTTGAGCGTCGGGTTACTGCGTCATGCTGCTGTTACTTGTCCAGATCTGCAGCCGACAACAGGGCTTTCAGTGAACAGGAAACTCCACAGAGCAGAGTTTTTTTTCACCCCGATGGTTCGCTTCAGCTCCGGCATCTATTTCCACTTTTAGAACACAGTAGCGGCCGACATGCATTCATTCATTCATTCATTCATTCATTCATTCATTCATTCAGCTACAAAACCCAAACATCCGGAGGCAAGTAACCACACTGACCAATCACCAGTGAGTTCTTCCGCGTCTCTGCGTTCCTGTAGCTGGGATGCACATCGGTCTGGGGAGGTGCGCGTCAGGCCTCCGGGAACCTACGCAGAGCCTACGTGGAGCCTACAGCGGATACGGAGACGCATCCGACATACGAATATAAATCCAGCTTTAAAGCTTCTGAGGTCTTGAATGAATTATTCCAGTTGAAAATTGGAGAATGAAATAACATCAGAACGATCAATGTAGATGAAAATCATGACCCCATGGGGGTCTGAATTAAAAGTTATACTCCAAATAAAAGTGGAAAAATCAGATCAGGCTTTCCAGATGAGGTTCAGTAGTGAGTGTGTGTGTGTGTGTGTGTGGCCTCCACGTGCCTGTATGACCTCCCCACAACGTGTGGGCCACTCCTGATGAGACCACCAATGTTATTCTGGGGGATGTCCTTCCAGACCTGGATCAGGGCATCATTTCACCCCAGGACAGTCTGTGATGTGACTTCTTCCGGCATACTGGCCCGTCTCCTGGTATACTGGCCCGTCTCCTGGTATACTGGCCCGTCTCCTGGTATACTGGCCCATCTCCTGGTATACTTGCCGGTCTCCTGGTATACTGGCCCGTCTCCTGGTATACTGTACTGGCCTGTCTACTGGTATACTTGCCGGTCTCCTGGTATACTGGCCCGTCTCCTGGTATACTGGCCCGTCTCCTGGTATACTGGCCCGTCTCCTGGTATACTGGCCCATCTCCTGGTATACTTGCCGGTCTCCTGGTATACTGGCCCGTCTCCTGGTATACTGTACTGGCCTGTCTACTGGTATACTTGCCGGTCTCCTGGTATACTGGCCCGTCTACTGGTATACTGGCCCGTCTCCTGGTATACTGGCCCGTCTCCTGGTATACTGGCCTGTCTACTGGTATACTGGCCCGTCTCCTGGTATACTGGCCCGTCTACTGGTATACTGGCCTGTCTACTGGTATACTGGCCCGTCTCTGGTATACTGGCCTGTCTACTGGTATACTTGCCGGTCTCCTGGTATACTGGCCCGTCTCCTGGTAAACTGGCCTGTCTACTGGTATACTTGCCCGTCTCCTGGTATACTGGCCCGTCTCCTGGTATACTTGCCCGTCTCCTGGTATACTGGCCCGTTTCCTGGTATACTGGTCTGTCTACTGGTATACTGGCCCGTCTCCTGGTGTACTTGCCCGTCTCCTGGTATACTGGCCCGTCTCCTGGTATACTGGTCCGTCTCCTGTATACTGGCCCGTCTCCTGGTATACTTGCCCGTCTCCTGGTATACTGGCCCGTCTCCTGGTATACTGGCCTGTCTACTGGTATACTTGCCTGTCTCCTGGTATACTGGTCCGTCTCCTGTATACTGGCCCGTCTCCTGGTATACTGGCCCGTCTCCTGGAATGCTGGCCCGTCTCCTGGTATACTGGCCTGTCTACTGGTATACTTGCCGGTCTCCTGGTATACTGGCCCGTCTCCTGGTAAACTGGCCTGTCTACTGGTATACTGGCCCGTCTCCTGGTATACTGGCCCGTCTCCTGGTATACTGGCCTGTCTACTGGTATACTGGCCCGTCTCCTGGTATACTGGCCCGTCTCCTGGTATACTGGCCTGTCTACTGGTATACTTGCCCGTCTGCTGGTATACTGGCCCGTCTCCTGGTATACTTGCCCGCCTCCTGGTATACTTGCCCGTCTCCTGGTATACTGGCCTGTCTACTGGTATACTTGCCCGTCTCCTGGTATACTGGCCCGTTTCCTGGTATACTGGTCTGTCTACTGGTATACTGGCCCGTCTCCTGGTATACTTGCCCGTCTCCTGGTATACTGGCCCGTCTCCTGGTATACTGGTCCGTCTCCTGGTATACTGGCCCGTCTCCTGGTATACTTGCCCGTCTCCTGGTATACTGGCCCGTCTCCTGGTATACTGGTCCGTCTCCTGGTATACTGGCCCGTCTCCTGGAATGCTGGCCCGTCTCCTGGTATACTGGCCCGTCTCCTGGTATACTGGCCCATCTCCTGGAATGCTGGCCCGTCTCCTGGTATACTGGCCCGTCTCCTGGAATGCTGGCCCGTCTCCTGGTATACTGGCCCGTCTCCTGGTATACTGGCCCGTCTCCTGGTATACTGGCCCGTCTCCTGGTATACTGGCCCGTCTCCTGGAATGCTGGCCCGTCTCCTGGTATACTGGCCCGTCTCCTGGAATGCTGGCCCGTCTCCTGGTATACTGGCCCGTCTCCTGTATACTGGCCCGTCTCCTGGTATACTGGCCCGTCTCCTGGTATACAGGCCCGTCTCCTGGTATACTGGCCCGTCTCCTGGAATGCTGGCCCGTCTCCTGGTATACAGGCCCGTCTCCTGTATACTGGCCCGTCTCCTGGTATACTGGCCCGTCTCCTGGAATGCTGGCCCGTCTCCTGGTATACTGGCCCGTCTCCTGGAATGCTGGCCCGTCTCCTGGTATACTGGCCCGTCTCCTGTATACTGGCCCGTCTCCTGGAATGCTGGCCCGTCTCCTGGTATACTGGCCCGTCTCCTGGTATACTGGCCCGTCTCCTGTATACTGGCCCGTCTCCTGGAATGCTGGCCCGTCTCCTGGTATACTGGCCTGTCTCCTGTATACTGGCCCGTCTCCTGGAATGCTGGCCCGTCTCCTGGAATGCTGGCCCGTCTCCTGGTATACTGGCCCGTCTCCTGTATACTGGCCCGTCTCCTGGAATGCTGGCCCGTCTCCTGGTATACTGGTCCGTCTCCTGGAATGCTGGCCCGTCTCCTGTATACTGGCCCGTCTCCTGGAATGCTGGCCCGTCTCCTGGAATGCTGGCCCGTCTCCTGGTATACTGGCCTGTCTCCTGGTATACTGGCCCGTCTCCTGTATACTGGCCCGTCTCCTGGAATGCTGGCCCGTCTCCTGGTATACTGGTCCGTCTCCTGGTATACTGGCCCATCTCCTGGTATACTGGCCCGTCTCCTGGTATACTGGCCCATCTCCTGGTATACTGGCCCATCTCCTGGTATACTGGCCCATCTCCTGGTATACTGGCCCGTCTCCTGGTATACTGGCCCGTCTCCTGGAATACTGGCCCGTCTCCTGCTATCTCCCCCGTGCTCTCCACACTGTGCTGGGACATGCTGCAAACCTTGCCACAGCAGCATTGATGTCCCGCCCTACCTGAGCAGCTTCTGTGGGTAGTAGACATGCCTTATGTTTTCTCTAGGGGTGAGGTCACTGGAAAAATGAAAACATGACCAAAATTCAGCCAGAAAGGATGAAGACAGAAATAATCTGTGGCCACCACCACCATTCCTTTACTGGGGTTGTCATGGTAACTGCTGCATTTCCAGAATCTGAAACTGATCCACAATCAGTGTTACTTCCTTACTGGACTCATTGATTCCACTGGTTGGACTGATTTTGAGTTACATGCTGATGATTATGTGTTCCCCTCACTTTTCTGAGATGTGTGTACAATGAAAGAGTCATAAAGTCATATTTGAATTCTGACTGCGTTGTCATGTGACCCTTGTCTCAGCCGGGGTATGATGGAGAACGGGCTAACGTGCCTTTCTCAATAATTAAAGGCAAGATTAATGAATGAAAATTAGGTTTGAATATAACTCTGGGAGCATTATAGTGGGACTAAAGAGAATTAAGAGGAGGAAATTGTATCTGCTCTTGTAAATCAAGCTGAAGATCAATTACATTTCTGCAGGAGTTAATGAGTTGACACAGAATTGTGATCCTCAGTTAAATTAAATGTGTAATGTGAGACAGGGGAACCTGTGGGATTTTTCACTTGTCAGACAGGATAAAAGATCTTTGTGTTAGATTCATTTGAATCGTTTTCTGCACACAGTGAGCAATCGCTGCTTATCTCTTAGCTGATCAGATAAGAAACAGCAGCTTGATCTGCAGAGTCTTTGCCATTCATCTCTTTAAAGCACCATAAAAATCTGATTTTGACTGAGTTTACAAAAATGATAAGAAGTACATTTATTTCCTGAGTTCTCAGTTTTTCCAAAACTTGTTAATTTACCATTGAAATAATATATTTTGGATGTCAAACTTAGGGATGTAACGATATGTAAATTTCATGTCACGATTATTGTGACCAAAATAATCATGGTTATTATTTTTATCGCAGTATTGTCGAAATACCCACAAGCATCTTTAAAAATATCCAAAAGGGGTCTAAATGTCTGCTTTGTCCTTTTTGAAGTTGGAAAATCTCAAGAGAACTGTCCACGTCGGCGCCTTCGTTGCCTTCCGCCATGTTGTCATGAATTAAACATTGTAAACTGGGACTTCTGCTCCTTTTCCAGTCAATGAGCAGCATCACTGAGAGTTTTACAAAGTGCAGTAATCAGTCACGGTTTTAACGATAATTAGAATTTGAAACGGTATTACTAATCGTTGGTAATTTTATCACAGTTAATCATTTTACCGGTCATTGTTACATCCCTAGTCACACTTTTCCACATTGTTAAATCGAGTACAATAATTCATTCTTGAACATATTAAATAAACACATTTGGCATTTGTTGGTTAAATTTAATCAGATTACATAAACTTTTTTCTTTCTATTAATTGCAGACATTTTATTTGAGTCAAATTTGTTTAAATTCATCCTACATCAGTTAAAAGGTGAGTGGAAATCAACAGTTGTATCTGAAATCATACAAGCGCTGATAAACGCATCACCAAAATACTTCCTCCATTAGTCAATTCTTTTTAACGATGTTTTGAGCTCTGGTGGCCTTTATTTCATGGTAAACTGACAGAAAAGGGGGTCAAAGGGAGTCAGGAATAAAATGCAAACAGCAAAAGGCTCCAGGCCAGGATTAAAACCTGGGCCAGCTGCATCCAGTAACTCTCGCCTCATGGCGTGCCCACTAAACCAGTTGAGCTTAAACATCCCAGTTTACTCAGTACACAAGAGTTGATTTGAAGTGCTTTCCCTTCATTACTGAACAAGACTCATCTAGTTAAAGATTTCATTGTTTTATCTGAAACCGATTTGACAACTTGACTTTTTTGAGTGTGAGAAATGTGAATGAAGGTGCTTTCCTCTGTTTTCAGCCACAGCTGGCCAGCCTGTGTGCCACATCTGTCAGAGGACAACCTGCCAGCTGCCATAAGCTGCTTCTTCAGCAGGAGCCGCCTCCGCTGCAGGAAAATGACCCCGAGCCTCACGCGGTGGCCCAGCAGCAGAGCAACCCACAGCCCAGCGACTGTGGCGTGGTGCAGGGGGGTCGCAGCCACGGTGGGGAAGATGAATCCAGGTCGTCTACAGACAGCCCCTCTGTCGGCAGCATTGGGGACCCAGGTGGGACCACGAGCACGACCGGTTCTGGTTCAGCAAAGATACTCTAATTTTAATGTTTATGTTAAAGAGGAGCATTTTCACTGATTGTTCACATGAAGAGGATAAAAATACTGAGTCATACCTAAAAACTATAGGGGATTATCACGCTTCCGTGTTCCGAACTTCCGGTTTTAAACAGTTAGACAGCTCACTTCCGGTTCAGTTCAATTTCCCTGCTTTACTTCGTAGATAACGTGAATAAACGCCAACCCTACTGAAATTTTCACGGATTCCAGACTGAAGTGATACTAAGGAGGAAGTGGATCAAAGCGATTCTCCAGAGTGAAGGGCCGAACTTTATAATAAAACAACGTAGCATGTTTGTTTGCAGCCGGTGGGGCACAACACCGGCATGCTAGCATTAGCCAGCTAGTGTTTACCGACGTGCTTAACTTTGTGCGTCTTAAAACACACATACATCTGAAAATCGGGTCTGTACCCCCCCGTTTCCAGTGGAACAACTGGGGACTGCCAAGAAAGGAGACGCTTTCAGATGCTTGTGTGTTTTCAGCCGCACAAAGTTAGGCACGTCATCAAGCTGGCTAATGCTAACCTGCTAACAGTAGTCCGCCAGCTACTACTCTGTTAAACTTTGTAAATCGGATAAACGCCAATGCCAAGTTTTCATTCCAGACTGAGTGATGCTGAAGAAGAAGTGGATCAAAACGACTGATTCGGCGCAGTGGAGGACCGAACTTTATAATAAAACGATACACGTTTGTTTGTGGCCGGCAGACTATACAGTCGTGTTAGCCTGTTAGCATTAGCCAGCTTGATGACGTGGCTAAAGTTGTGCAGCTGAAAACACACAAGCATCTGAAAGCGTCTCCTTTCTTGGCAGTCCCCAGTTGTTCCACTGGAAACGGGGGGAGTACAGACCCGATTTACAGATGTTTGTGTGTTTTAAGACGCACAATGTTAAGCACGTCAGTAAACGCTAGCTGGCTAATGCTAGCATGCTGTGAAGTGCCGGTGTTGTGCCCCATCGGCGACAAACAAACGTGTGTTGTATTATAAAGTTCGGCCCTTCACCGCGGCGAATCGATCGCTTTGATCCAGCTTTTGATCCAGTATCACTTCGGTCTGGAATGAAAACTTAAGTATGTTTGTAGTTTATCCGATTTAAACAGTATAACAGAGCAGGAACCTGGCAGGAACGGCTGTCGTTAACATGGCCCGGAAGAGGAAGTGTCCAAAAGCCGGGAACTTCCGGTAAGCGTGATAATCCCCTATTCTGGAGCCATGAGAAGTGTTTCAGGTAATAACATGAAAATGGCTAGATTTGCTGCTGCATGACATACAGTCCTCAAAATTATTAATAAGGCTAAATTGACAATAGTAATTCAAATAAGAAACTAAAGAAGCTAATACTAATTAAAAAATTAAAAAATTATAATTTAGTTAAATAAAATATTGCTTTTGAATTGTGGTTGGAATTATAATTTAAAAAAAAAGAAACAAACAAAACTCTCCCGGACATATTGGAGCACCTTGCTCATGAAGAGTGAACCAACATACCTGTCAACAGGTGCAGACATCTGATTGGACGTTACAGAAAACACCTGATTGCAGCGATTGGCTCATAGTGTTGCTCAACAAAGAGCCCCATCATGCTGGGTTACTTGTTTTATTTTTTGTATGTTTGTTTTTTAAAGGTATATGCGACCCCTAGGTAAATTTGAGCCCCCCCCACACACACACACACACAAGTGGGCGGAAGCGTTTTCTAACCGACCCAGTCATTCTCTGAATCTGGCAGCACTGACTTTAGCTTAGCTTAGCATAGTTGCTGTAATCTGGCGGTTCCAACTAGCACCACTTGGTAAAAGTGAACTAATTAACTTGAGATTTTTCTCTAATTAAGTTTCGTGACCCGCACATTCTGATCGAGTAAAAATGAGAAGCCGATTTCACATCAAAGGACTGACTAGGCGGCATTCAATAGGGGAACTATATGTTGCGGAAGTACAGGCCAATCACCTCTGCTACTATCTACGGTGCTTCGCCTGTGATTCACCTGTACTTCCGCGACATATAGTTCCCCTACTGAATTCCGCCTAGTCAGTCCTTTGATGTGAAATCGGCTTCTCGTTTGTTCTCGGTCAGAATGTGCGAGTCACGAAGCGTAATTGGAAAAAATCTCGAGTTAATTAGTTCACTTTTGCCAAGTGGTTGGAAACACCAGATTACAACAACTACGCTAAGCTAAGCTAAAGTCAGCGCTGCCAGATTCAGAGAATGACTGGGTCAGCTTGTCCAACTCAGGGGACTGCGGGGGGAGGCTGAATTTCACCCAGAGGTGGAATATTCCTTTACTTTCTTTTACCATTAAAATCAATCCATATTTTCAATATTTTTTTTATTATTTCTTTTTAAGTTTCGTGAAATGTTGTGTATTCAGTGTGTAGATGTGTTTGTCGTCTTTCACCTCATGGCCGCTGTAGGACGGCAGCAGAGAGCAGCTGAGTAACATCTTTGTGATTTTCATTTTGCAAAAGTTGGCGCGCAGCTGAGCGTCAGTAAACACAATTTTCTAAATGCATATTGAATATGTGTATGTATATGTGGTATATAAACTGCTGTCCATCCAAAAACATTAAAAATGGTTTTTCAACCTTCCAAAGTCCAACTCAGGGGACTGCAGGGGGAGGCTGAATTTCACCCAGGGGTGGAATATGCCTTTAACATTTCTTTTGAACCACAATTCAAAATCAATGCCATGATTTTCACAAAATTTTTGTTTATTATTTCTTTGGTCAATTTCAACTTATTTCACCGACAGCTGATGTATTTCCTTATTTAATTGGAGGATATGAATAATTATGAGGACGACTGTGAGTCTTATGAGCATCTGTGGACAGGTCCATCGTGATAACCTTCATCAAGGAGTAATTTGCTGTTATTGGGAAAAAACTTGCTTGTTTTTAGTTAAACTATGAAATCAGTGCTTGTGCCAAACAGGGGCGGAGCCAGAGGGGTGGCACTGACCACCTCAGAAAGCTGTTTGGACACCCGTGCCACCTCAGGTGATTGACAGGTCACCGGAGTAGGACAGAAACATATTTTCAGACATGCATGCATCACCGGTGTCACAACATCAGCTGGAATTAGATTTAAAAGTAGTTTCTTAATCAATCTTCTAAGAATATTGACAAACCATAATGTAATGAGAGAACTGTGCACGTCACATTCTTTGCCCTGCTTCATGGAGTCGCTTGTGCTGCTGCATTTGCCTGCAGGGCTTCTGTGGAACAAAGCTCACCGGTTAGCTCGGGTTCATGCGAGGTGAAAAATATCTGTGACTGAACAGACTTTGTCGCAACACTGGTCAATAAATGATCCTGCTTGTAATCTGTGTCTTGCCTTTTCCAGAATCATTTCCTAGACAGACTTTCTTGGCTGCATGCAGCAGTAATGAGCTTCTCCCATAAAGTCTAACTACTCCCTGGGCAGGAGTATGTAGCTAAGTGTAGGCTATATGTGAGCCAATATGTCACTGACATTTATCCAGCTGTATGTTCCTGATTTATATGTAAATATAATTTAAATATAGGAGGAAATATTATAATAATGACCGAACAGGGAATGTATGAAACAAAGGAAGTAGAATTTTAGAAAAAGGTTTTAGTGTAATGTTCATGAAGCCTGACATAAATTTTCTTATGATTGAGCAATAACTCTGAGAAAAAGGACTGATAATTTGGCTGATAAATCCACCTTTTTAAGAAATAAATTGTCGTGCTGTGATTTTTCAGATGGATATGGACACCAGTTATGTCAAGCAGAAACTCCGCAAGAGCCCCAAACATCAGATCTCAGCGTCGCCATTCAGCATAAAGGGGACTGCAAGGCGGTGGTTTCAGGACTTCTGTGTGGGAAACCGATGAGGTGGGAGGTGGCGTTCGATGTGGATCCCTTTCTGAACGGGCGGGAACGTGAGGAAAAGGTTCACGAGGAGCTGTGGAATGAAACCTTTCACCATCTGGCTGGACGGTCCATCTTGCATGACTTCGAGCACATGGCGGATAAAGAGTGCGAGATAGAGCACGGTAAGATGTGTCGGGGAGAAACTTTCTTTTAATAAATGTTTTGCTTTTTATATTCCGACAAAGAGATTTTGTATTTACTGCATTTAGTTTCTGGTTGCATAATACCTACAACAATTTTTATTATGCATCCAACTAGCATCTGGCTACTGTAGCTTAGCATATTTTTATTTATCTATTTTATTTATTTAACTCTTTCTTTCTATATTTATTCCTTTTTTCATAGTCATGTAAAATGAAAGGGAGAAAAAAAATGAAAGTACAAACGCACATATATACTTACACATGCACCTACACATGCATACACTTACATCAATATACATATGTGCACATACATACAGTCTTCCTCAAAATTATTCATACCCTCCAATTAAAAAAAGGCTAAATTCGCAATAGTAATTCAAATATCAAGAAACTAAAGAAACTAATAATAGATAAAAATTTACAAAATTATAAAATAGTTAAATAAAATACTGCTTTTGAGTTGGGGTTGAAAATAATAAATTAAAAACAAAACTGTCCCAGACACATTAGAGCACCATTCCTGTAAATAGTGGACCAGAATACCTGTTAACAGGCGTAAATCTTTTTGAACATTACAGAAAACACCTGATTGCAGTGTTTGCCTCAAAATGTTACCCAATAAAATTTTATCTTCAGAGCCCCATTGTGCTTGTTTTATTTTTTGTGTATTTGTTTTTGATATTTCTTTTGAACCACAATTCAAAATCAATGTCATGATTTTCATAGAATTTTTTATTTATTATTACTTTTGTCAATTTCAACTTATTTCTCTGACAACTGATTTTTTTCCTTCATTAATTGGACGGTATGAATCATTTTGAGGACAACTGTACATCTGCACACCTATAGTGTACCTACACGCACCCACAAACATATAAATATACATATCTACCTACAAACACACACATACATTCATACCTACATACATACTGTATTTCCCACTCACTGTCAAGTGCCTCTGTAATAAGTCAGTTGTCATAATGTTATGAGTTATCACCATATGTTTGATTTATCTATTAACACACTGCCTAATAAAACTAAATGTCATGTAATTTCATGTGTTATTTGTGTGTGTGATTCACAGGTTCTGGGAGGAAGTACCAGCTATACGCTATTCACACCAGCAAAGCCTGCAACATACTAAGCAAATACACAGCATTTGTTCCCATTGACCTGGACACCAATGAATATTTGCAGACATGTGTTGAGTACATAAACCCCAGTAAGTTTGACGTCTTAAATGGGAAGAATCTTGTAAAGTCCTATTTCATGTTTGATTAGCTCAGAGTGGTCGAACACAAGTTTAGGGAACAGGCTATTGTGGTTCAAGTTAGGATTAAATGCCTGTACAAACCCCCCCCCAAGAGTCTAATATATAAGCCCATGTGGTTTGCACATAAGAAACATATGAGACATTGGTTGAACACATGTAAGACATGGAGTATTTTGTGTAAAGAAAACATTTTTATTGTAATAACATGTGAATCCCATATTATTACTGTACATGTGAATTCCATGTAAATTTCTATGTGAAAATCTTAGAATTACAGGTAAATCTCATGTAAATGTCCATGTGAAACTCATATTATCACATGTGAATCCCATGTAAATTTCCATGTGCAACCCATGTTATTACATGTGAATCCCATGTAAATTTCCATGTGCAACCCATGTTATTACATGTGAATCCCATGTAAATTTCCATGTGAAAATCTTAGAATTACATGTGAATCCCATGTAAATTTCCATGTGAAAATCTTGTGAATCCCATGTAAATTTCAATGTGCAACCCATACTAATACATGTGAATCCCATTTAAATTCCCATGTGAATCCAATATCATTGCATGTGATTCCAGTGTAAATTTCCATGTGAATCCAATACTATTACATGTGAATCACATGTAAATTTCCATGTCAAACCCATTTTATGACATGTGAATTCCATGTAAATTTCCAAGTGAAAATCTTGTGAATCCCATGTGCAACCCGTTATTACATGTAAATCCCATGTAAATTTCCATGTGAAACCCATATTATTACATGTGAATCCCATGTAAATTTCCATGTGAATCCCATATTATTGCATGTGATTCCCATGTAAATTTCCATGTGAATCCCATATTATTGCATGTGATTCCCATGTAAATTTCCATGTGAATCCCATATTATTGCATGTGATTCCCATGTAAATTTCCATGTGAATCCCATATTATTGCATGTGATTCCCATGTAGACTCATTTTTTTTTTTATTTTTTTTAATCCATATTATTATTATTCCTGTAAATTTCCATGTAAATCCCATATTATTGCATGTGAATCCCATGTAAATTTCCATGTTAAACCCATATTATTACATGTGAATCCCATGTAGATTTCCATGTGAATCCCATATTATTGCATGTGAATCTCATGTAAATTTCCATGTGAACTTGCTATTTAAACAAATAACCCATATAAATTTCTATTTAAACCTATATGATCACATGTGAACCACATGTAAATTCCCATATAAAACTCACATAAGCACATGTGAAACCTAGAGGATTACACATGAAACTCGTGTGGTTTTGTTTGGTAATATCTTTAAGTTAAAACGAGTCTACAAAAAGTATCACTCATGACAGGTTTTGCATGTGATTGTATGGGTTTTACATCTTATTGCCATAAAAATGTTTTAAAGCCACATTTCCAATATGCATATTATGTTTCACACGTGTGAAACCACACGGGTTCCCATGTGAAACATGATTTTTCATTAAGGGCAGAGCTTGGGTTAGCTTAGCACGAGGGCCTGATACAGAAAGAGAGAAAGCCTGGATGTGGCTGACGGCATTAATTACAGCTCGCTAATTAGCACCTTTGGAGCATCAACAGTTAATGAATTACACTTCAAGAAGATTAGTCCTCAAAGTTTTAATTTTCAGCTAATCGTTGAAGCCAGGAGGCATTGATTTCTGGTTTGATATTGGTGTCGTCTTTCTAACAGCTTGTGATTACATTTTGTTTGGAGGTGAAGGTCTGAAGAGGAGTTCCAGGTCTCGGTCAGGGAGCCGGAAGAACAGAGGTTACTCCATCGGGCTGGGTCGCTCTCAGTCAGGCGGCATGTCAGAGGAAGCTGAAGATCTCCTGCTACCCAGTAGGCTGTTTCTTTTTTCTATTTTTAGCTTGCATTTCACCGCAAGAAAATTAAACAGCAAGTGCTTTAAATCACTCAGAAGCAATCAGAAATCGTGATGGGTAAAAGAAAAGCAGAGATGGAGGAAGACAGGATTTTTATTAAAGATTGAAGCTGTTGACTGATTTGTGGGTATCATCAGTGTTGCATTTGTTTCATCTGGAACGAGAGGTTGCAATCTTTGCATCAGCAGCTCTGTGAGAGGCGGGAAATTGAGCTCTTGGAAAGCTTTGTGTGTTGTGTTGAAATTAAAACTTAAATAAAAAAACAACATTTTAAAATGGTCTTCATAGCAACAGCGTGAGCTGAGGCGAGTGAGCTGCTGGAGCAGGAAGAAGCTGCTGAGGGATCATTACCTCTTTTTTTTTTAAACTCTCAGAGCATTTAAAACTAAAACTGAAGGGAAAACGACAGTTAATTTGAGATGCTTTTGGTCATTGCTTCAGGTGGAGAAGATGGTGTCTCTCCATGCAGCACCCCATCCTCTGCTGGCTGGGAGAAATGCAGCTTTGCTGAAGGTAAATACAACTCATCAGTCCGTCACAAAGACCTTTGACTTACAGCGTCTGATAGGATGTTGTCATCTACTGGGCCGCATTGTTCTAAATGTGAGACATGAGATTACTGACATTTTGGCTCCTCTTCTTGGGAGCGATGAAAGAAGATGATAAGATGTGTCGAGAAACTGAGTAATGAGCACATACTGAAGGCGCAAATGCAAACAAGGAGGGGTTACATCTGGAGAGGATGCAGCTTCTGTCAGCAGCGTTAAATCTCAGTGGGTGTGTTTTGAATTTTTATTAGGCCACTAATGGTGAGAGCTAAAAAGGAAAGTGACACGAAATGCCTGTGCAGCTTTCTTTCCTTCCTTTGTCTGATTCTGTCTGCTTCTCTGTCTCCAAGTCTCCCTGAGGAGTCCGTCTGTGACCTCTGACCAATCACAGAAGTCGGTGGAAAGCCTTTTTTCTGCCAGGTGGGTGATTGGAGGCTGGCTGGCAGCAGAGATGTGCGGCTCAGCTGCATAAGTAAAGCCACAGATTTGGGCATTATAATTCTGCTGCCACATGGTGGAGAGAATATTTTGATCATTTTCATCTTTATTCCTTCCTGAGAGTTGATTTAGACTTTCATAACATGCAGGAAAATACTGGATACATCATTCCCCATGACGACCCTAGTTCATCAATCTTTTGTGGAAAATGTTCAGTATTTCATTCTTTGCATATAATTAAAAATGTGTGTAAATGCATTAAAATCTGCATCTTTTACACATGAGTGTGCCATAATGCACGTCAATGAATCTACATAATGTGTCGAATATTTCAGTCCAGATTTGAAAAATCTAAGTATTGCAGTTTTTGATCAGGACCTAATTTAATGTGGTCAAGATGCTAAAAAAAAGGTAATAAAATGAGCCTAATTTACATTTTCACAAATCGAGCAAAAGTTTTACAAATAAAAAATGATATTTTAATGAATTGGTATTGTGTGTAGAATATTTCAGTCCAGATTTGAGGAGTCTAAGTATTGTAGTTTTATCAGGATCTGGTCTAAACTGGTCTGGATACTGAAAAAGTCTTCAAATTAGGCTAATTAGCATTTCACAAACATAATTAAAGTTTCACAAATGAGAACTTGCATTTTAATGAATCTACATGGTGTGTAAAATCATATTACAAACACCAAATTCACTTTGTTGTTTGGTCCTTGGTCCAATTTTCCTGCAACTTCCATCTATGTGTAACTGGATGCTGAATGCCATTTGAAAAGCTACATGACCACTTGATCACTTAACATCAAAACAGAGTATTTAGCTGATTTTCAACAATTTACATGAAGTGTTTGGAAGGCTGTCAAGTATTAATTTGAGCCTGATTAAACAGAAGAGGTGCTACATTACAAATCATAGGGGATAAACTCACCTGCACCCAGAATGCAACAGGTCTTTTCAGTCTGCAAAGCATTTTCCAGGTTAACTATCAGTATTTATTGGTAGCTGCAGTCACAGCTTCCACACATCCCAGTTGCCCCATGAAATCTAACCGCTTTGCAGATTCACAAACACAATTTAAAAAAAAATTGTTTTGTATTTTAACTCTGTTATACGCCACTTTTGCAAAGGAAGTTGCTCTCACTCAGCTGTAGATGATAGTTTTCATCTACATCTTTTTTAAGACTTCATTAAAGATCCAGTCCAAAATGTTGCCAGATATTCCCATGAATCTGAATATGGGTGTAAATCAAAAGTTTAACACGATGCAAGATGCCGAGTCCATGGATTATAATCCAGCTACTGCCGATAGGTGCGATTTCAGTTTAACGAGCCAGTAATGTCTAAGATATGGCATGACTTTCTGGTTTGACACCATCCATGTTTGAACTATTTTTCAAATTTGGGTTGATGCTACAAGTCTTTAAATCCCAGCTGCCTGGGAAAATAAGATCCAGGTTGGAAAATACCTTTCCATTTTGTATTCAACTTAGCATATTATCTTAAATAAATCAACTTCAACAGATGATGCGTGAGGATAAATCTTTTGGCAGATAAGAAAAATTGCAGGATTTTTATGCAGATTGACTCAGGAGACTGCATGATGTCCCCCATCAGATCCATATACTATTATTTAATAGTTGCTGAGGTATTTTTATTTGACTAAAGGACAGCACTGCAAAAACTTAAATCTTACCAAGTATGTTTTTCTAATTTTTATTCAAAATATCTCATCACACTTAAAATAAGACAAAATTATCTAAGATAAACATTTCAAATAAGATTAAAGAACTTCTTTTAAAACAAATGCATCTCATTTCAAGAACTCTTATCAAGAAAAGTTTGCTTATGCATTCTTGAAATAAGTAAAAAGATTTTTTTTTTGCATGTAATATGCAAAAACTGCCAATGGAACAAGTAAAATTTTCTAGATATTTCTTGAAATAAGATGCATTTGTCTTAAAACAAGTTCCTATATCTCACTGAAATGTTTCTCTTTAGGTGATTTTGTCTTATTTTGTGTGTGATGAGACATTTTCACTTGAAATGAGAAAACTTTACTTGGTAAGATTTGACTTTTTGCAGTGAGATTGCTGAAATTCTCATTGCTTGGATGTCTAAAAGCCTCACAAACCGTAAGACATATCAAAATAAGCTTCTCTCTCCTGATAGATGCAGTACATGAACCCTGACAGCAGTGTGTGTCTCACACAGTGTACGCTGCACTTTACATCTGTCCCCCCCTCCTTTCTAAGGCTGGCCCTCAGCAGGACTCGCCTCCTGACTCGAGCTGCTAAAGGATTCATGTGTCGGTCGCAGAGCAAGTCCGGCGATTCCATGGGAGAGAGCGAAAACGAGAACAAAGACTACATTCCTCTGGTGAGCAGCGGAGCTGTGATGTATGCGAATGTTTTTTAACGGACGCTGATGTGAACTCATGGTAGGTTTGTCTGGAGACTTGGATGGATGTGATAAGCACTATGAGCGTTAGTTCTTTAGATTCCTGAGGGATGAATCATGCATCAGGTAAGCAAACACACAAACGTGGTTCAGAACTGTTTTATCAGAACCACACTGAACAGTGTATTTATATACTCTGGTTAAACGTAAAAGTAAATCGTATTTGGTGAAATTTACTTCACATTTTCTGTTATTTATTTTTTTTTTTTAATTGGTAAGAACATTGCAGCTGTTTCCTTTTTCATATATTCAACCACAATTCCCCCAAAAGGGGGGCACTCTGCAGAATTTAAATAAAATCCGAATGCGCTGATCTCCAAATCTCATCAACCCGTGTTTTGTTGCTCAATTTCTGCTTTCATGATGCTCCAACTGTTTTGTATTGGTGGAAGGTCTGGACTGCAGGAAGACCAGTTCAGCAGCCGGATTCTTCTCCTTTTCCAGCCTTGCTGCTGTGATGGATGCAGTATGCGGTTCAGCATTAGGCGCGTTCGGACTGCAGAAACCTTTCGAGGCTCCTGTAACCGTTTCAGGAACGGTTGCTGGTTTTTGCACATTCAGACAGGCAGGAACTGGGGACCTTGGCCCTCAGTTCCTTTAACCATTTAGCTCCTACTCTGAGGCAGGGTCTTTTCGTGGTTCCATAGGAACCTATACTACAAAGGTGTTTAGTATTTTGTTGCCACTAAACACAAACAACAGAATAACATCTTAAATGTTTCCAGATATGACGCAGATAGAGCCGGTGCATGTTTAATGAGGTAAACGTATATGTTGTCTCCTTTATCTGTGGCGCTCCGCTCTCCTTTTTCCTCCACAAAACGAGGCATCTCCTGCAGCTTGATTCTTCTTTGATGTTAGACACCTGATGTGATCGTCTGTGATTAATTATCCCATCATGCAGACCTTGGAAACAGTGGTGTTGTATTTTCTTCTTACTTTTTACGAAATTGAAATCTGCAAGGCCTTCCCTGAAAGAGACGTCGTCTGGATGGGAGCAGGTGTTGCTCTAAAACCTCCATGTGCTTTCCAGCATTGATGGAGCTTCACAGATGTGGAGTAGAGTTTCTTCTTCTCTGCATGACCGAGCTTTAAGCTGCATTTGCGGATTTCAGGGTGAACTGTGTTCACAGACAGATTTCTGGAAGTCTTTCTGAGTCCATGCAGTGGTTTCCAGTAGAGAATCATGTCTGCTTTTAATGCAGGAGATCACCAGCATCCAGCCTTGTCCCACGCACACAGACATTCCTCCTGATTCTCTCAATCTTTTAATGATGTTATACTCTGTAGATGGTGGGATCTTCAAAGTCTTCACTATTTTACATTGAGGAACATTTTCCTGAAATTGTTCTACAACCTTTAGAGCCAGTTTGTCTCAGATTGGTGAACCTCTGTCCATTTGTCCATCTGGGAGGCCCTGCCTCTCTGAAATGCTCCTTATATACCCAGTCATGTTACCGACCTGTTGCTAATTCACCTGATTAGTTGTCAAATGCTCTTTAGATTGTTTTTATTTGTACCAACTACTGTTCCAACGTCTTATAGACGTGTTTCTGCCATCAGATTCACAATCAGCTCATATTAACCGTGAAATGGTAAAATGTCTCAGTTTCAACATCTAATATGTTGTTTATATTCTCTTGGCAATAAAAGATGAATTGATGAGATTCATTTAGATTTTAGACAGCTTCCAAACTTTTGGGAATTGAGGTTGTAGAGGCTAGCAACAAGTATTTTTATAGTTCAGCCTTACAAGAAAAAAAAAGCCAGTTACAAAGTAAAAGAGCCGAAATTAAACACCTGTGCGATCTAAGATCTTGACAGAAGCTGTAATTATGCAGCACACACAAGCTAGACCACTTACTGTTGTCTAGCGACAGTGGATAAATATATATTTCATCAGTGAATAGACTTGGAATGAAAACAGAAATCAAATTGCCCACAAAGTGATTTATCCTTTATAAACAGCAAGGAATCCTCTGACAAGACAAGCTGCAGTAAATCCTGACTGTTATTAGTGTGCAGTGCATTGCACATAAACAACATGCATTCAGATAAGAAGACAAGTTCCTTTTTTATTCATGTTGTAATAGCGATAAACACGAACCACCAGTGCAAAAGTGATTTTGCATTCATGTGCAGTCTGCTTTTAGTCCAAGTTTAGCTTCAACACTGATTGATTGACTGATTGAAGGTGACTTATGGCACCCGAGTGGGAAAAAAATGTTTGTACGTTTAAGAATCTCAAATTTAAAAAAGCTGTAATAGCATGTAAACTGGCAAAAACAAAAGTAAAACCCTGGACAGGACCAGTAAAATTAATGGTGGTGCAGAGGTGTGAGCAACTGATGCCAAACGATGATCACAGCTGATTTGCAACAAAAGGACAATCCACAAAAAGTTGAGCTGAGATGGGCAGAGAACAAAAGGTCCCTAAAAGAAAGACTTACAGTTATTTGTAAGTTTTCCCTCTACAGCACATAGTGTCATTAAAGGGATATTGTGTAAGTTCTCCTGTTATCTGTTCAAAAAAATTGATTATTTCATTCAAAAGTGTTTTTCCGTTTATCAGTAATTTTTTTTTTTTTGTTATACTTGTATGATCCCCGAAGGGAAATTAGGGCTCTGCATTTCACCCATCTCTGTACTGTGAGCATCAGAGAGCAGTGGGCTGCTACTTAAAGCGCCCAGGGAGCAGTTGGTAAGGTTAAGGACCTTGCTCAAGGGTCCACAGTGGTTCACCTAGGAGTCGTGTCGGGGACTCGAACCCCGGTCCTCCGCGCCAAAGCCCACACCCTAGCCTTACTACATCGTACTTCCTACATGCGTGTTTACGATAATCGCACGTTCTCTTTTTCTTTCTTTCTTATCAATATCCAACCCCTCCTGTGTTTGTCCCGGTTTGTCTGCAGCCCAGTCGCTCTTAGCACAATGGAAACAGCAAATTTCTTCTTCTACACTTACATTATTGGGAGAGTAGGCGCTGAACGCCGCGGCTTCCTTAGTGTCGTGAACTTGCATGGACGCGCTTATAGGAAGTGCGATGTTCTACTGTTTAGGCTATAGAAATATACTAAATGATGTCATTTCTAGTAAATTCTGGACGCTACCCACTCAGGACACTTGGATTACATTGGACAAGCAGTATGGAGGAATATTGACAAGTTTTTGTGGACTTTTATGGACCTTTTTGATTCAAACTCCATCATATGAAAGTCGGGGGAAATGAAAAACATGACGGATCTCCGGCTGCATTTGAGATATTAAAAAAGTAATTCCAGAGTCTTGCTCAGCATGAGGGTTAGTAGAAAATTCAGTACATTCGGTGGGTGTACTATCCCTTTTAATGATTTTTTTTTTCTGTCATTGACTTTTGATGTTGTTACACACTGCACCTTTAAAATTTGGGTGCGGGAGAAATGGAGCAAAGTAATGAATAAAAGGTTACATAGAAATGGTTAAAGCTTGACTGTCCCAACTTTGGAGAGTTATGGTTCTAAATACATAAAATATATGTTTAAAGGGACTAGAGGCAAGATTAAGAAACGAAACTCGCGACTGGCGCTTCAGGTAACTGCAGCCACGAGCCAAGCCGTCATCGGAGCGTGCACAAACTAAAGCTATAATGTTGTTTACTAACCTTTTTCTTCGTAGTTCCACTTTTTAGTGTCTGTCAGTTGGTCTGGATTGTTTGCTGACGGCAGAAGAATCCATAACTATCGCTTACAGTGTTTGAATTTATTGCGACCGTCTTCTTCCTGGATCAAATCTGTGGATGTAGCGTCATTTGACGTCACGTCTGCATGGCAGTGCGGGAAATTCGGACACTGAATTGCAGTGCATTTTGCAGCACACAGCCTGTTCAAGGCAACGGAGAGAAACATGGGTGGAAACGTTCTTTTTGGTATTTAGCGCTTTATCACCCATTAGTATAAAAAAATGGACATGCATGTTTGTTTGTTTTTTTAAATTCCTGCCTCTAGTCCCTTTAATAACAAATGAGATTAAACTGATGAGATCAGCGAGAGTCAAAGTAAATGTCTGATTTGGGATTATTTACCTCCCTGCAGGTGTTGCTGCAGTTAGCGAGCGGTGCATTTCCCCTGGACTCGGCTCTGTGTGAAGCCATCAACGTGCCGATGGACAAGCTGAAGTGGACGTCCCCGTTCACCAGCCATCGCACCAGCCTGGGCCACCTGTCCCACTCCGGCAGCCGCCGCACCGACAGCACGGACGACGACTGCAGAACGCCACTGGAACCAGAGACGCACGGACAAGCAGGAGATCACGCTGTAAGCACCCACAGCCCCTCCCAAGCACCCAGGAGCACCTGGACGGACACCGGTTTCTCCTCACTGGCCAGTCCATCCACTGCTGCCGACCCCCTGCTGTCCTACTCGGATGGGGGTCGCAGTTCAGGGTCAGGAGGCTCTGAAACGGCCCCATCTGGCAGCGGGTCGAAGAGGATTCTGGATCCAGAGAGCATGGTGTGGGCAACGGCGGTGGCTCTGGCCTGGCTGGAGCACAGCTCTGCCAGCTATTTCATTGAGTGGGAACTGGTAGCCGCTAAAGCTAGCATGTGGCTGAGTGCACAAGACATCCCGGAGGGGAAGGATTTAGCCTCCATCAAGGCTGCTGCCAATCAGCTCTTCATCATCCTCAGACACTGGGATGAAAACCTGCAACTGAACATGCTCTGCTATAACCCCAACAGTGTCTGAGGACTACCAGTGCAAGGCTGCTGAAGGTACTCAGTCCCTGATACTATGCTAACCGCGGCTGTACTACTATTCACCGCCCAGCAGTTTTTTCTCTGGAGTCTGGCTTTGCTGTTGCAGTCGTGAACAGTGTGTTTGTTCTGTTTGTGTGCCGTTCCTCCAAACATATCACAGGCTCTTCAGAGGCACTCTGTGCAAGCTATTACCTCGCTGGTGCCATAAACAGTAGCTGGATCTCTATTAGCGAGGGATCTATCTGAATTATGCCACAGACTTGAACTCAAGAAGAACGTCAGTGTAAGTCATAGCATGTTGGACCACTGACCATCACCACACGAGAAAAGCTATTATTGTCATCATATTGATGTTCTGGATAGAATGCTGCAAATCACTGGTGAGAGAAACTTTTCCATCGGTTTTCACATACTGTTACATCTTTACACTGAATTGATTGTATTGTGGAGAAAAAAAAAAGGTTTAATTGGTATTTATTAGCTGTAATGTCACTTTTTTCATGCCTGTCACCATTATAGTATTATTACTACTTGCCTTTCTTTGGTTGAATCGTAGCAGAGGCAGAAAAATATGCAAAAAGCTGCAGAAAATCTTAAATAATCTCTATGTTTATATACATACATACATTATGTATATATATATATATATATATATATTGTATGTGTGTGTGGTGTAGGTGGGAGTTTACAAATGTGTAACCCACGAGCATGTAATGTGCTGTCTATTATTCAATGAAGTGTACATTTCCCCCCCACTTATCCGAGTATATGTTTCAGAGAATAAGTTATGATCATTCGTGATTTTCTCTTTTATTCAAACAAGATAACAGATATGGAGGTGGCTGCACAAACAGTTTAAAAATTCACACGTAATCCGTAATAACGTGAAAGTTTACATTGCAAGTAGATTTTTACTTATCAAAAAAATCATATTTACTCCAGTCGCCCTGCAAAGTAATGTTGCAGCTCTGGGTTTCTGAATGAAACTGGCATACAGTGATTTAGGGCATATGGCAGACTTAGTAACGGAAGCGCAAACAGCTGGTGTAAACCAGTCCTGCAGAATATGTGCAGCAATCAAGAGTCTTGTTCTTGCAATCAAAGATATAGACTTATCCGGCAAAACGCCGCTGCAGACCGTCCGCCATTGCTTGGGGAGCCTTTCTGTACATGTGTAATTAGAACAGATCTGACTTTTTCTTTAGAACATGGAGGAAATCTGGAGGGATTAGCGCATTCCTGGTTGTTGGAACATCAGTGGGAAACTTCAGTTGTGGTAATAAGTGAATAAGAAGATCACGGACATTTATTTAACGAAGATTTCTGCTGTCTGTGACAAAAGTGGACAGTGCTGCTCAGTCCACTGACGACAGAGAAAACACTGGATTTAATCCCCAAAAACAAAAGGACGGTAAATTTTGGTGAATGCTCAATCTGAAACTTTATTTCACATATCTATGCTCCAAAAAATGACGCACCGCATGAGTTATTATGCTATCTAATGCTAACAGAGACAGCTGTGGTGTTGCTGGTTTCTATGTTGGAAAATAGGAGGTAAATGGGACTAGTTCCCCAAGCAATGGCGGCGCCGCAAGATGGCGCAACACACAAAACGCTGGATTAGTCTACAAAAAGCCCCCGCTAGTTATCGTCACATCTCATTTACCATAAGTGCCTAAAAAAGGTTTCAAGTTGGCAGAAAATTAATATTACTTTCACCTAAGGAATTACACGTATTTTCCCTAGAAGAACCTAGCAGCTGGTATGTGCACTACATGTATAACATGTGATGAGCTGCCATTACTGTGGTGTTTACATGTGCCAGAAGCATTGCTGGTTGGATTGATGACATCAAGCAGAGGCTTCTAGTTACAGATGCAGGCAAAGAAATAACATTACACTTCTGCTAAAGCTGCCAATATTCCATTTTGGTAAAAAACACTGACATTATGCTCCGAATAAATGCTTGCATATTCTGTTTGGCAGCCCCTGTCTTTCAGCGACCCCCCAATCCACAAGGTGTTACATGTTAAAGGCCTCCTTCCACTGAAAACCCATTTAACTTGCTCCTTCTGAAATACGGAGGGTTTCCCCTTGTTTACTTACACATGCTGACTTGCTAGCGTTGCGTTCCCCCCAGTCGGCTGTGCTTTCTCATCAGAGAAACAATACGAAGAAAAGAGCGAATCGGGAACAGCCTTGCACTTCTACGTAACATTGCAAATAGCGTATCCCACGTGGGGTTTCTATCTGTCCATTGGAAGACAGGTAATCCTCCACTACACACTAGAAGTAAAGACGGCACGACTGTAGCTTCGGAGTTGAGAAGCTAATTAGCTAACTGTTTGTTAGCATGACGGAACAAACTTGTTTGTCGGCTCTATTTCCTGTCTGTAGCGAAATAAGAGCGGAGGGCGGAGCTTCCTTCATACACTGATGGCAGGCAGCCAATCAGACGGAAATTCATGAGAAGGACCCGGAAAAGCCTGACGTTGGACCACAAGCCTCTCTTCTAGTATACAAATACAGCTGGATACAAAGATACCAGAAGGTTTTTTTAACAGAAACGATGCAGAATGCATTCAATAATAATGGAGAACACAGAAATATTAATGAAATGACCACGGAAGTACAACTTTAATGAGCCAGTAATTTGAGTCAGGCGTGTTGAAGAAGGGAAACATTGACAGTCTGCAGGACAGTTGGGGATCCCTGGGTCACAAATGTTACCTATTGCACCAAGATAAAGGAATATTTATGTGTTTTGAAGTGGAATTACATGAAGTATTTAAGAGTAAATAATTACCGCCTTAAGTTGAGAAGACCAATGTCAGAGCATTTTCATTTTAGGGAATCAGAAAAAATCTAATGTTGGAGCTAAGCTAATAATTCAGAACAAGGCTACAAATGAGTGAGGTTCCCCCAATCTAAAACAACTGAATGTCCAAAACTTCATAGGGGTTCATTTAAATCAATTATCACCAAATCTGGACCTCTGGGTCCAGAGTCCAGAGGATTTTCAATGAGTCCCTGTGCCAACACACCTGACTCAATTTAATGAGTCATTGTGCAGAACTTCATTAGTCGTTAGACCCATTTAATCTGAGTCAGGTGTGCTGAAGTAGGTAAACAATGAAAATCTTCTAGACACTGGCCCAAGAGGTCCGGATCAGGTGATCTAAATCATATATCCGGCATCATCAAATCCAGTGTCCAGGAGGTTTTCACTGTGTTCTTGTGCCAACACACTTGACTCAAATTAATGAGTCAGTGTGCAGAGCTTCATTGTTTGTTGGATCCATTTAATTTGAGTCAGGTGTGTTGGAGCAGGGAAATGTTGAAACCTTGACACTGGCCCAAGAGGTCCAGATTTGGTGATCCTTGTCCTATATGGCAGCTTGGTCTTACAAAGGCTGTAGCCCTGCAGGTTTTCCATGTTCCCCTGCTCCAACACATCTATCTGACTCAAATTAATGAGTCATTGTGCCGAATGTCATAAGCTGTTAGATCCATTCAATTTGAGTCAGGTGTGTCGGAGCAAGAATAGATTAAACACCTGCAGGGCTGCGGCCCTTGTAGGACCGAGTTGAACAGCCGTGCTTTATGGATGAAATTTTACAGGCACCTTTTTCTCAACCAAAAAACGAGTGTGTTGCTGCTGCCATACATGATGGCTGATTCACTGTAGCTACCGCTAATCAGTTGTGACTCAAAATTCTACAGATATTCCTAAAATAATGACTACATGAAGTATGAATTATAAAAAAAGTTAAAAATAAAAAAGCACAAAGACTTCAATTAATCTATATTTGCGAAAGTAACACCCCACTGTGCGTTATCCTGCAAATTTAACTGCCAGCAGCAGGAATTTTAGCGTCACAAGCGTCCCTCGGTAGAGAAAATAAACAACTTGAGGCTTTTTAAAGTCAATTTCTGATTAGCGCTCAGCTTCTGTCAGAATTCCTGAGTGAGACTGTGCTAACTGTTAACTCCTGCAGGTGAGCTACTAACTACTCATAAGTACTTTGAGAAACCTCACTTATAAAGTACTAAACATTCATTTAATGTGACATTGAAGCCTTTGCATTGGCTGGTTGTTAGCTAAAGAAACAAATGCTATCTGTTGCACCATGTGGAGTTTGAAAGCTGCATGCTAATCATGAGGGACGAGAACAGCTGACAATTCTTCCCCTCTGCATGCCCAGATAATTTACATTCAGTTTAAATTTTACATTGCTTCCACTTCATCATTATCCAACTTAAATTACAGTTTGAACAGTTAAACTTGCGTACATCTCAGTCCAGCTTGCTCTCCAGTGCATGCATAGGTAACACCGCTGCATCAATGGCAACTTGTGTACTTGCCTGGTGAAGAGATGATAGCCTTTCTTTCTTTCTGTTTGATTATTTTCTATTTATTTTTATCTATTTATTTTCTATTTCCATTTAAGCATTTTCCAGTAATGATTTAATGTTTTCTCTTAATGTTGTTTTACTCAGGTATTTGTTGTTGTTTTTTTCTCCTCTCAGGCTGAGTTGCATGTGTCCTTCTGCATGAACACGTGTTTATTGATGACTGAACTGCCACATTGGAGCCAGTAATGTATTTTCTCTCTGACAAGGGAAGTATGATGTAGATGTCATACAGTAATACTTTTGTGCTGTAATTGCAATAGTCAGTGCAGCTGTAACCGTAACAAGTTTTTATTTTTATGTAACGAGTGGGTTGTAAAATGTATTATCTTTCAACTTGCTGTTTGTGCCTTTATAAATGATTGTTGACTGTCTGAGGCTGCTGGAAGCTTCTGTGGCGTATTTATAACTGTTGACGATGTCCAGCTCTGCAGGTGCATGTAATAAATACGACTAAAAAGATCCATACTTGGACTGCTGTCTTGATATAGTTCCCTTTGCTGTGCACACAGCCTGCCCCCACACATCTTAAATAGATAAGGGAAATAGTCTATCTTAAGGTCACGCCCTTTGAGTACAATACACCACATTTTTGAGAGATGAGTGAAGAATTTTGCGACCGATAAAATATCTCCTTCTTAGGTTATTAACACTTTAAACAGAAGCTTTAAAGCAACACCACATGACAATCCGACCTTAAAAGTCCATGCTTCTGACTTGTTTTGATGGTACACTGACAATTATGCTCATTCCTGGAGCTGTTGTTGCTCTGCAGCATCCTGGGCCTGAAAAAAATTGCACTTCACCCCTTTTTACTTTTTTTCTGGCCTCAGGCCCAGAGCTCACAGAAGACAGTATGCAAGATGGAGGACGACTTAGCCGTCATCAGGGGCAGCAAAGCAGCTACACAGGTTGCTACAATTTCTGCCAGTGGTTTCCAGAGGTGTTTCTAGGATCAGAGGTTTAGGGGTGCTGAGCACCCAGAGAGCTGCCCAGCCACTGGCCAGGTAAGATAAATTGAATTGTTTTCTAGAGTTTAGCACAATTTCATTCCTACATTTATGAAAGAAGAGCAAAATTCTATTTGGAAAAGTCTGTGACTAATTATCCAGAGAGAAGCTGTGATAGAAGCCGATTTCCAGCATATTGCTGCCTTGTTCCAACGGTGAACCAGATCCACCAAAACTCACCTTTTCCTCCGTATTTACAAAGTTTCTGATAATTTTCAAGCCTTATATTTAAGTTTTCATCGTCCAGAAACAAAGTTATTACTGCTGCTATTTAAAAATCCCAATTCAGCTTTACCTCGATGAGAGAAACTTATTTTCGGCTGCAGGTGTTGTGTCTAAGCGGTGAACCAGATCCATCACAACGCCATTTGTCCTCCTTATTTATGGAGGTTCTGACAGTTTTACAAACTTACATTTTGAATACAGTTGTGGAAAAAGTGTTTCCCCCCTTCCTGATTCCTTTTTAAAAAAAAAAAAAATGTTTGTCACAATAAATGTTTCGGATCATCAAACAAATTTAAATGTGAGACAAAGCCAACACAAGCAAACACAAAATGCAGTTTTTAAATATAGATTTTTATTGGGGGGGGGGGGGGGGGGGGGGGGCAGTGAGTCTTCTACAGCGCTGTGGAGGAATTTTGTTCCACTCATCTTTGCAGAATTGTTGTAATTCAGCCACATTGGAGGCTTTTCCAGCATGAACCGCCTTTTTAAGGTCATGCCACAGCATCTCAATGGGATTCAGGTGGGGACTTTGACTAGGCCACTCCAAAGTCTTCATTTTGTTGTTCTTAAGCCATTCAGAGGTGGACTTGTTGGTGTGTTCTGGATCATTGTTCTGCTGCAGAACCCAAGTGCGCTTCAGCTTGAGGTCACCAACAGATGGCCGGACGTTCTCCTTCAGGATTTTTTGGTAGAAGCAGAATTCATGGTTCCATTTACCACAGCAAGTCTACCAGGTCCTGAAGCAGCAAAACAGACCCAGACCATCACACTAAAACCACCATATTTTACTGTATGTATGATGTTCCTTTTCTGAAATGCCGTGTTACTTTTACGCCAGATGTAATGGGACCTACACCTGCCAAAAAGTTCAACTTTTGTCTCGTCAGTCCACAGAGTATTTTCCCAAAAGTCTTGGGGATCATCAAGATGCTTTCTGGCTAAACTGAGACGAGCCTTTATGTTCTTTTTGCTCAGCAGTGGTTTTGGTCTTGGAACTCTGCCATGCAGCCATTTTTGCCCCCCAGTCTCTTTCTGATGGTGGAGTCATGAACACTGACCTTAATTGAGGCAAGTGAGGCCTGCAGTTCTTGGAAGTTGTTCTGGGGTCTTTTGTGACCTCTTGGATGAGTCGTCGCTGTGCTCTTGGGGTCATTTTGGTCGGCCGGCCCCTCCTGGGAAGGTTCACCACTGTTCCATGTTTTCACCATTTGTGGATAATGGTTCTCACTGTGGTTCTCTGGAGTCCCAAAGCTTTAGAAATGGCTTTGGAACCTTTTCCAGACTGATAGATCTCAGTTACTTTGTTTCTCATTTGTTACTGAATTTTTTTTGTGGATTGCAGCATGATGTCTAGCTTTTGAGGATCTTTTGGTCTACTTAACTTTGTCAGGCAGGTCCTATTTAAGTGATTTCTTGATTGAGAACAGGTGTGGCAGTCATCGGGCCTGGGTGTGGATAGAGAAATTGAACTCAGCTTTCCGAAGACGTGATGAAACCACAGTTAATTTATGTTTTAACGGGGGGCAATCACTTCTTCACACAGGGCCATAGAGTTTTTTTTTCCCCTTACTAATAAAAATCTTCATTTAAAAACTGCATTTTGTGTTTACTTGTGTTATCTTTTTCTAATATCTAAATTTCTTTGATGATCTAAAGGACGGGCAAACACTTTTTCACACAACTGTATTTATCATAAAGAAACTTAGGCTATTACTGCTGCTATCTGAAATATGCCAAGTGGGTGGGATCAAACCATTTTGTGGGGAGGGGTTGCTGGATTTTTGTTGTGAAATTATTACATGTCAACAAAGTATAATATGTTTTTGTTTTTACACTTTTTAAGTTATATATATATATATATATATATATATATATATATATATATATATATATATATATATATATATATATATATATATATATTGTGTGTGTGTGTGTGTGTTTGTGTGTGTAAATCTAAAATTTTTAGGGCGCTGTGATTCAATTTAGAGGTGTTTTCAGCACCCTGTAAATGGGCTAAAATCACTTATGGTTGTTACTCAAAGCAGGTCACTGCTACCGAAAAAGATATAGCCTTCATCCTGAAAGATTTTCCACATAAGCAAACGATGAAAGCGATTTATGTGTCAGATTGTATCATCACAGAAGTATCATTGAATTAAAAAAGAAATTAAATAAAGACAGAAAAAGCTCAAATAATGTTGGGTATAGTGCAGGTAAGTAACTCTGTAGTGGATGGGGAGCCAGTGCAGCTGAATTAGCCACGAGGTGACATGAGAATACTTTTAAGTGCCTTGCCGCAGCATTTTGTACAACTTGCACATTCCAAGCATTTTTTTTTTTACTCAGACAAGTAAACAATGATTTGCTGAAATTTAAGCGTGAAGCATGCAGGGTCATTTCCAACTCAAGGCGAGACACAATGGGACTCAGGTTGGTGAAATCTTTTAAATGATAAAAGTAGGAGTGAGCCAGTGGTTTGAAGGATAACTTTCTTTTTCAACCTGGACCTTATTTCTAGGAGCTAATATTTACTCACCGGTTAAATTTCTGGATCACTTTAACTCCTTCAGGCGATATATGGATTAAGCTGCCCTCCAGCGTACATCCATATAATGGGAGAGATGGGGTAGATATGAGGGGAACCATTCCAAAGCAGATCCTGATCAAGCAGCAACCTTCGGTGGCCAACAATGAGGAAGTCATTTTTTGTAGTTCTCCCTTGATCGGTTAGGGGCTGCAAAACAGTAAATCCCCACAGACTCCCACGTTAAAAACGCCAACTTCACAGCAGAAATAAACATGTTTACAGCAGAAATAAACATGTTTACAGCCTGGTTTAAAAAATCATTTTAGGTTTAACAGGTCAAGTTTAGCTTCATGTCAACTGTGAGGGGGGTGAATTTTTTTTATAACTCATCCGTTTAGATGATTTAATCTTGAAATTACACATAATTAGGGCATGTCCTTTTGATTGACATGCGACAGACCGGAAGCCGGTCTGCCGACTGGTGGCTCCTTGTTAGCTACTTGTTTGCTTTCGGTAAGGTCTTAGTCTGCAGCAGAGTAGCACAACGGCAGTTTTCAGTCAGCAAATAGCAAGTCTAAGTGTGTCTCCTGCTGCTTAGCGGGCTAATCTTTGTTAGCTCCTGTTAGTTTTGAGTTAGTTCGGTTAGCCCAGAGTATGTCAGCTATCAATCATTCGCTACTCGGCTCGGAGCGGCCTTGTTTTGCCCATCTAGTGACGACACACATGACATGGCAAGATGGCGACGGTGGGACACGCCCATCTGGCTTCATTTTTAGCTCTTCAGAAACCAACGGGTGACGTAGCAAAAGGTTCGCCCTTCTCTGTTAACGGTCCACGATCCTGATCCAGTGTTTTAGCCTATCAAGCATGATGTGATGATCAGCAGGCAGTGGTTTAGGAACCTGTGTTTTCAGGACCCTCAGACAGATCAGGCTCAGTTATGTTAAAAACACAGCAGTTGCTTCTTCCTCTGACAACTGGGAACAGATTCAAGGCTTTATAACGCGAGTCCTCAAATACATCAGCTACCACCTACCTCATACAGTCTACAGTTGAAACCAAAGGCTGTACTTCACACAAACACTTCCCTGCATTAAAGTGCGTTCTATCTAAACAGTAAGATGATGTTAATTTGAACTTGTCTGCGATGGTTGTATTTACTCACAGTTTGATACAGTAGAATCTGCATTAACAGCTGTGTTTTGCTCCTTGAAATCAAAGAGGATGTCAGATACCATTCACAATGTCCAGCTTATTACAAGGGAAAACATGCCCAACATGAGAAACAGAGACTTGAAAAGAGTGAGCATAGGGGGAGGAAATGGTCAGAGCACACACTGCTGAGTAAGAAAAATGACAGCTAATAATAACCGCGGCGCTAACAACTGTCCTCACTCTGCTTCAGGGATCAAACGGGGCTCAAACACTTCCTGACAGCGTGCAGAGCTCTGAATCCTGCACGCATGAAAGCAAAGTTTAAGCACCTGATGTCTGTTCAGGTGTTGTGGTAAAGTTTGTTCCGTTTATACTGTTGCTAAGATACTAAATTTAAGTTAAGTGAAAATTGTGTGAAACAGTACCTCACTTTAGTTATGCTGCTATATCTATCGTTAAGTGTTTTGTTTGATGTTTGCAGTGAAAAGAAGTTTAGTTTTACAAAGATGAGTTTCCACTGATGGTATCAATATTTTTTATTGAGATTAGGTTGCAAAGTTGCTCTCACGTGAGCATGAGCATGTGTTCTGTCTGTACAGAGTCATCCTCCGTGCAGCTACTGAGGTGACTATCTGTGGAGCAGAGGCTGGTCTCTAATTTAATCCAGGCTACTATATCATAGCCGTTTAATGTGCACATAAATAGCTCACAGAACAAACATAAGCAATTGCACTGTCTGGATGGAAGCTAATCCAGAGGTGGGTTGAGCGACATAATAAATGACCATTATTCTGAGAGGATGATTACCAGTTGCCATGGTAGCCACTTGTGTTCTTCACAACACAATCTGTCTGGTGCAGGAAAAAGTTAAGCTTGCTTCAGTCTTATTTCCCTTATTGAAGACTGAAACTGACAGTGGATATTTATAATTAATAATTATAATAATAATAGTAATAAAAGGAGTGATGATATGTAGATCAGATATGTATGACGGGGCCTGTTTGTGAAGCGCTTTGAAGTCAGTTCTGTTTTATGGGGAGCCAGTGGAGGTGTTGCAGGATGGGGGAGATCTGAACAGGCTTATTTATCTGATCTGCTTTTATCACATCAGCCCTCGCGGATCCTGAGGTCCTCTGGCAACGGCCTGTTGATTACCGTCAGAGTGAGATCTAAGACCCACAGGGAAGCTGCATTCAGCCATTATGGCCCCCATCTATGGACCAGCCGGCCAGAGGACATCTTTACATCATTAAAAGGAGACTTAAAGGTACAGTATGTAAAAATGACTGAAATCTAGTGGTAAAGATGGGTATTTGAAAGAAAAGATGACCAAATTCTCCCAGACATAAAGGTGCTTTCATCTGTGACTGGATCCAGTGGTCTCAGGTGGACTATGAGAAACTACTTTTAATGTCTTTTGGGCATTACTGATCCTAAACAGTGCTCTAATTCCCATTAAACAAAGCTGCAGCAGTTTTAAAGTTCAGAGGATTCTCATCTCACACACTGTTTTGTCCATTCAGGGACACCGTAGTAAAAATGGTGGAACAAATGTGGCAGCATCCATACTGTATGTGCAACCCCCAACAAGTAGATATAAATGACTTTTCTGTTGCGGGTCCAAAGCTCTGGAACGCTCTGCACGTTTAAAGTTATACCGTGTAACTTTTGGCCTCTATGGGCACTAAACCTGTAACTTCCCACAGGCACCACGACTGTCTCAAAATTAAACAGTCTCAGTCTATGTTTTGGAAAAATGTTGCAGACCACTTTGAAAAGCTGATTTTTAAGTCATCAAGCCATTAATCAAAGCGCTCCAGGTTACATGATCCAATGAGAGACGGCCCGCTCCTGAGATGTTATAATGCCTGGTTTTTGAGAATGGCAGCCCCCTCGGAGCAACGACATGCGGCAAGTGCTCTATATTGACCACAGAAATCAGCTATAGTTAACTTATATTAATAATAATGTCAGAATATAATGTATCATAATATTTGGCTAACATTGGGTTCAAAAGTTACACGGTATCACTTTAAATCTTTTATATAGTCTTGTATTATTTCTTCTACTAGTTCTTATGTATGTATTGTAGGTGTCTATGTGTATGTGTGCGTCTATATGGGCTGTGTGTATGTATATGTATACATATGCACATGTCAGCAAAGTTGTACAGCACTTTGGGAACTCTATGTTGTTTTAAGTGTGCTTTATAAATAAATTTGACCTTGACCTTGACTTATTCTAAGAAAATAAACACACAACAGTTATTCTTGTGCAGAGATTTCACATAAATAGAGACACTGTTTTTAATTATATGTCACATTTTTCTCCCAGTAATCTTTGATTTTTTTTACATACTGTACCTTTAAGACTCACCTTTTAAATCTGACTTTTAACTGATTTTATTCACTTTTTGTTTACTGTTTAATTTCTTTTTTTTTTTTATTGTTTTACAGTTTTTTAGGATTGTATCTATTGTCCAAGAACACTTTATTTCTTTTTATTCTAAGTTTCTGTTCTATTTTATTCTTGTATTTTTTTCCAGGGACATATTATATTAATAAATTTTCAGATCTTAGCTTCAAATTTATATATATAGACCAATCCGGCCAAACGCCACAACTAGACCGTCCGCCACTGCCGGGTGAGCCTTTTTTGTACATGTGTGATTAGAACAGATGAGAATCTGACTTTTTTTTCTTAACAATATGGAGGAAATCTGGAAGGACTGTAACATTCCTGGTTGTTGGAACATCAGAGGAAACTTTAATGCAGTAATAAGTGAAGAAGAAGATCACAGACATTTATTTCATGAAGATTTCTGCTGTCTGACAAAAGTGGACGGTGCTGCTCAGTCCACTGATGTCAGCGTGTTCGTATCAGGGAGGAATATCGGCCAATCAGAGCAGAGGAGGAATAACTTTCTGCCACGGCGGAGAAAACACTGGATTTAATCCCCAACAACAAAAAGACGGTAAATTATGGTGAACACTCATTAATCTGACACTTTATTTCACGTATCTATGCTCCTGAAAATAACGCACCGCATAACGTTATTATGCTAGCTAATGCTAACAGAGACAGCTGTGGAGTTGCTGCGAGTAAATGACTAATATGGGAGATATTGTGAAATATAAGGTTATTTGCTCTGATCAGGGCAACGTTGGGACCAGAAAATAAAAACAGTTCAGTCAGAAACACAAACAGATCAGGAAGACGGTGTCCTGCAGCCTTTAGTTTCATCTGCAGGACATGAGAAGGCTACGTGGTCTGTACAGTCCTGAAACAATACCAAAAGCCAAATATGTGATAAAAAAGAAAAGTAATGACCTTTGAAAGAGTTTGATTTTTAAAAATTTGAAAAGTAATCATGAGATGTACGTGTTTTTCCAGTGTGGCTTGTCATTGAAGCCAGTTTCTGGAGATGAATAATAGTTTAAATTAATGCTCTGATTTAAATAAATAGATAAAATGTCAGAATACTTTAGAGATCTCTGGATAACATACCTATAGGTTATCATGACCTTAGACGACTGTCCAACGTTGTAAATCAGGATATTCACGCTGCTTTCCATGTTAACAGATACGAGGTAATTGGGACCTGTTCCCCAAGCAATGGTGGCGCGGAAGATGGCGCAACACACAAAACTCTTATTGAATTAGTCTATATATATTCTATTAAACCTAAAATGACATTTTTATTTCTGCTGTGAATTTGGCGTTTTTAACATGGGAGTCTATGGAGATTTGCTGTTTTGCAGCCAGCCCCGAGTGGATGAAGAAAGAACTACAATTATTTAGCACTTTTCCGGATTTCCGCATTGGCCTTACTGTTGGCCACTGGAGGTTGCCGCTTGGTTTAAATATATAAAGTGGTATTTTTTTGTATAATGTATATAAAAATATATATAAAGTATTATATACAGTGGATTCTTTTTGGTTTAAACCAAATGCTGATGTCACAGCTGAGGATCCTGTCGCCTCCAAGTGATGACGTTCCCTGCATGGCTACTTGACCACAAGTGTGTTCCTTTGGCTGAATGGGCAGCGTGCACGGCTCTTACCTGGGAAAGTGGGGTCCAAACCCCACATGGGCCATCTTTTCTTTCTGCCACACTAAGAAGAAAGAAAACACCCTACCAGCTGACACATCCATCACATCTATCACTATCTGGTGATACGCTGCCTGCTGGGTGAGCGTATGGAAATGCAACAGATGTATCTGTTAGCCAAAACTATATTTTTTTGCTATGTTTGGTACAATACAGTCAGAATTGGGTGAAATTCAACCATAAAAATTATTCTGTAATCTGAAGATGTTAGAGCCAGTTTCCATGGTTGCTCGAGGAGATAACACCATATGTCCAGTTTAGAACTGTGCGTCTTCTACAAAGTGTTCGGCTGGCTAATCTTACTGAGATCATCTTTGAAAAACATTTTAAACAGGTTTGTGTATTAAAATTAGCAGAAGCTGCAGAGTAAATGCTCCTGTAAACCACTGATCTCCATCCTGAAGCTCATGTTCTTTCTGTGCAGTTTTTGAACAAACCTTGTGCAACATTAAAATTCAGAAAGTGGGGAACAATAGAAGGAATATGTTTGATGGTTCAGTCACTGTCAGAGCAGTGACAGCTCCTGCAGCTAAAAGCCCTGCAGGACGAGACCGGAGGGTTTCCATGGTGTTGGATGAGCGCTGCAGCTTTCATGTTTGCAGCACAATGACACAGAGAGGTTTGGTAATGTGCGACTATTGGCAAAACAAGTGATGTTTTCACCTCAAGTGTTATCTTTTAGCATCACGGCTTGATTTTTGGCCACATAGAAAACCCTCTGTACCGTTTACATCCGCTAACAATCTGAAAACAAAAGCCTTTGACTTTATTTATTTAGCCAATCAAGTTAAATTAAATCTATTCTAGTAGTTTTTGCGCAGATGTGCAGACAGACATGAAAAAGAAAAAATGGTGAAAGTGGATGGAGCTGCTGGCTCCTGTTTTGTTTAAAACAATTAATAATACTTCATGGTTTTATCGTTTACATAATTCAAAATACTTATTTCAAATGATTGCCAGCTGATTATGTAACTGCAGAAACACTATAATGACCCTGTAGTTTGAATGAGGAGTGTGGAACAGGAAAACATCATATTCATCCTCATAATTATTCATACCCTCCAGCTGAAGAAGGAAAGAAATCAGCTGTCAGTGAATGAAGTTGAAACTGACAAAAGTAATAATGAAAATTTGATGAAAATCAGGACATTGATTTTGAATTGAGGTTCAACAGAAATATTGAAAACAAACAAAAAAATGAAAAAAGCATGATGGGGCTCTGAAGCTAAAATTTTGTTGAGGCAATCACTGCAATCAGGTGTTTTCTGTAACGTCCAATCAGACGTCTGCACCTGCTGACAGGTATGTTGGTCCACTGTTCATGGAAAAGGTGCTCTAATGTGTCTGGGACAGTTTTGTTTGTTTTTTAAAAAATATTATTTCCAACGATATTTCAAAAGCAATATTATATTTAACTAAATAATAATTTTGTGAATTTTTATTTATCATCAGTTTTTTTAGGGTCTTATTATTTGAATTACTGTTGTGAATTTAGCCTTTTTTAAATTGGAAGGTAATTTTGAGGACGACTGAGTATGTGTGTGTATATTACGGCTGTTCATATTGTGGTCTGCAACATTTACTAAGAAAAGAGACATTTTTTTTACCTTTCAGCTTAGTTTAAAGCTTTTTGACTCTTAAACGTACCTTGCAATTAGCAAAGTAATTTTTTTTGTGTGTCATGACCAAACCTGCGCACTATCAGAGTTCATATCTACACAGCAGTGTTGTCTGTTCAGTATCGTCTACCTTGTAAGAGTTGTCATGGGTGAATCTGCTGGAGCTGAATCGTGGTTTTTGTTCTCACGAATGATTCTTTCGTGCATTTTCCGTCTCCTCGCCTCACTATCTCTTCAGTTGCCACAAATCCTGCAGCAGTAGTTGAGTTTGGGGAGTTCTCAGCTTTCTGCAGAAGTTCTGAAATCACTTTTTTCTCATCTCCAGTTTGGAACTGGTCAACAAAAGCTGTTTGTTCCAAGGTTATTATAGTTTTGAAATTTTCATTAGTTTTTTAGTTTTTATTTAGTTTTTCAGTTTCCTTTTTTATTTCAGTTTAGTTTAAGTTAATTCAACAAATGATTTAGTAGTCTTAGTTTAGTTTTTATTTTGAGGAATTGACTAGTTTCAGTTTAGTTTTTATTTAATTTTAATCTTAGTTTTAGTTTTTCGGGAATTAAGAGAAAGTCCTGAAATGTAGATGTTGAAAAAGATGGAAGAATGTGTGACACAAAATATGGATTATCAAATTCTTTTATTTCAATTCCTGAATCACAATTATTCAAATTATTTCTGGATGTAAAACCAACTTTTGTTTCAACATTTAACAGGCCGTTATCCAAACAGGCAACTCTAAAATCAGCCCACATGCAGCTCTCACCACGTATCTTCAGTGTAACTGTGAACTTTTCATTACGTCTCTGGAGAACTTTGCAAATGAACTTTCACATTTGTTGGAATTTTCCCTTTTACTTGCATTTCACAGATGTTTCCATTAGTCTTCATCACAATACACTTACTCTTATTGTGGGTCATATTCGAAATACTCTCATATTGGGCTGTGGCGTTTTACACCTGCTGCAGCCATTTTTGTCTGCTACGCACTTTCTTCTAGTTCAGGTGCCGCAGATTATAGCCGCTATACTGCCCCCTCTGGAAGAAAAGTGGAAGAACAGCAGCTGTCGTGGGACAGGCATCTCACGTCTAATCAAGGGAGAAAACAAAAAGACAACGAAAACTAAGCTGAATTTATCTACAGTTCAGTTTAGTTTTAGTAAGTTTTGCATCGTTCTTTGTAGTGTCTATTTTGTTTCAGTTTTTTTCTTAATTTTCGTTTTTATCTTTATTTCAGTTAACTAAAATATTTTTTCACTGCTAGTTTTAGTTTTAGTCTTAGTTTTAGTTAACTACACTGCAAAAACTAAAATCTTAGCAAGTATATTTTTCTCATTTCTATACAAAATATCTCATCACACTCAAAATAAGACAAAATTGCTTAAAAATTAAACATTTCGTAAGATATAAGATCTTGTTTTAAGGCAATGTATCTAATTTCAAGACATCAAGAAAAATTTTCTTGTCCCACTGGCAAATTCTTTTGCTTATTACAAGCAAAAAAAAATCTTGAAATAAGTTTTTATATCTTACTGAAATGTTTCTCTTTAAGCAATTTTGTGTTATTTTGAGTGTGATGAGATATTTTGTCTAGAAATGAGAAAAATGTAGCCTACTTGCTAAGATTTGAGTTTTTGCAGTGTATAACAACTGGTTTGTTCTGGAGATGTTTGTTAATTTCTTGGCACACATCAAGCATCCAGGTAAGCCCACATTATAAGCAAAGAACATAAATGAATCTGTGTTACTATCTATATGTATCCTCCTCTAGAGCCTGAAGAGCCGCAGGGTGCAGACCCCTGCTTTACAGTCATGCTACACCTATGATATGCTGGCTTTACCTGCAGAGGTTCACTTTATTTCTGCTTCTTTTCTCTCACTGAACTTGTTACTGGTTGCTGTCTTTATCCCTGCGTGTTTCTTATATTTGTATTTTATTAACATTAAATCTCACAGCACCACACACTTTGTACCAGAGCCAAGCAACAGTGAAACATCTTCATCTTGTTTTTCTGCTGGTGGTTGGGAAGCAGCTTGGTTGATAGAAACCAGTTCATGTGGTAATGGGTTACTACAACCTGGTTAGAATAAGACAGACATACTGAATCCAGTGGCTCCAAAACTTTTTCTGCAGGGTCTCCTTTACATGGATAATAACAACAACCTCTGGGAACCGCGGGCATAAACTGCTACGTTTCTCACAATAATAATAATGGATTAGATTTATACCGCTTTTCTGCAGGGCACTCAAAGCGCTCACACTGGATCCATTATTCATTCACTCCTCAGTCATACTTGGTGAAAAGCTGCATGTGTAGCCACAGCTGCCCTGGGGCAGACTGACGGACGTGGCAGCCAGTATGACACCTCTCCGACCCCCACTGGATCATTTATACACATTCATACCAGAGATGACCTCACTGGAGACAAGGAGGAGTATAGATGCACCGATCCAATACACGGATCGGATATTGACTAATTAGCTGGTTGGGATGTTGGATGAATGAGGCCGATTCAACACTTCAACCCAGTTATTTATTTTTATTAATATCATATACAGCAATACAGTTACAGCAATCTAGTCATTTCATTTCTAAGCACGTGCTGAGATCTGATGAGACCAACATAGACGTATTTGGCTTAGACAGAAACCAGTGCCGTTTCTCAATACCAAGTTCGCTAAGAACAAACTTATGTACTTGCTAGTATGGACTTGTTGGAAGTAAAGACTTCTGAGGACGGAAGGACGCAAGTACACTCGTTGCACATTTGGAACAGAAGCATACTTGATTACGTCAAAGACGTTGCTGAAGTTGTGTCATGACAGATATCTAATATTAAAATGATAAGTAGCAATAACCCTGCTTGAATGTGGCAGTTAAAGACAGCTAATCTGCGCAACCGTCTTACTCACTGTTAGCTACCGTTAGCTGTTCAGCCCGTTTGTGAAACCGCTACTCACTTATAATAACGGTTTAAAATTTATCAAACCACCAAGAAGTTGAAGTAAAACAACTCTGTTGTAGAAAAGTTATTAAAACCAACGTACGTAAAATAATGAGTATTTTCAGCACTTATACAATTACTTTTCTCCTCCACCATTGTTATCCCAATCCTTATGGGATAGAAAGGTGTCTGAAGTCCACAAAAGTCATCTCCAATGCAGACTCGGAAAAGTGGGCGGAGCAAGTACACATCCGGGAATATGGGCGTACTTGTCTTGATGCGTTCTTTGAATTGGAACAGACTTGACCTCTACTGATGACGTCAAAAGACACAAGAATACAAGTCCGCAAAAGAGCATATTGAGAAACGGCCCAGGTGAAAAGTATAAAGACGAGTGTGTCATGCCTACTGTCAAACATGGTGGTGGGAGTGCCATGGTGTGGGCTGCATGACATCAGGGAGCTACATGCATCCACACACACATCCACAGCACTGCTGGTCCTTACCCATCTCCTTCCACCAGGAATCAGTGGAGGATGGCAGGAAGCGCTTCGTGGCTGCAGCCCCTCCCTCACCGCGGCCCTGGACCCCTCCTCCTCCCCACCATGTCTCATGATGTTGTGACTTTCTGCATATGAGGTGTGTTTTTTTAACCCATTATTTATTTATCAAACCACAATTTAAAATCAATGTCATGATGTTCATAGAATTTTTATTTATTATTACTTTTGTCAATTAAACTTATTTAACTGACAGCTGATTTTTTTCTTTCTTTAATTGGAGGGTATGAATAACTTTTAGGACGACCGTAGGTGCAAAGATGCAGGTTTTCCCAGCAGAAAACTATATTCCAGTAAGATGACCAGTTTAACTCACTAACCAACAGCAGTTTTAATGTTCTGGCTGAACTTCCAAACACATTCCAGTCTGAGCTTTGACTGGAACTTTCCAGACAACCATCATGTTGTTGTGATCAAGCCTGAGTGAATATTAAGTCTCTTAACAAATTCATGGTTCATTCATGATTCAACCTTATAGAGTGAAGACGTGACAAATATTCATCCCTGAAGACTCGTGTCACACGGAGACTGAAATCAGCATTTGTTCCTTCAGTCAGTTTCATCTACTAGCCGGAGGCTGGATTGGGCCTTTGGTTCATGCAACAAGGAGCTCATCATTTTCTTCCTGCTTGATTACACCTCATATCTGACATTTAGCTGAGGTTCCTTCAGAGACTAACTGGCATCAGCTCACTCCTGCAGAGTACTTATCTGAAGACCAGCAACTGAATACTAATGTCATGATATGGCCGAGGTTCTGAGGCAAGCTCCAGTAATTTAACTGAGTTTTCACGTCTGAATGCAGGGTGATATGATTTTTCTAAAGACTTATTTTGAAAATGCAACCAGTCTGTTGCTCAGATATCCTTAAGATGCCCCCCTGCAGCCAGATACATTTCCCTGTTGGTTTAAAATTGATTCTTCTGCATCCTGCAGTCTGGCTCAACATTTTTACCTCCGCTAAGGGGGTTTGTCTTTGGTAGCGTTGGTTTGTCTGACTGTCAGCAACTTTACGGAAAAATGGTGCGTTCCAGTTGTCTCTGGATTCTGAGCAGACCAGTTGGTGACGTCATTCCCAGGTATTTTGCGTTCCAGTAGCACCAACTCGGGAAAAAAATGGAAATCTCCAAAACAGCCTATTTGTGAGCTAGAACAACTAGAAAATAACACATTTCTAGCTAGAAAAATAACACAGATGTTATAAAAATGTTACCATGATAACAACAGCTAATTTGAGTGTGTGTGTTTAATAAACAACACATAATCGCGCTGCGTTTTAAAGAAAAAAAAAGTCCACCGTGAGACAGTAAAATTCAATAACAACAATTTAGTGTTGATTACACTTGGAAATTATGATCAGAAAATCTCTTATATAGAGGTTTAATAAACACAACAATGGTACTGGACGCCGCCATCTTTAAATCTACAATCTCGGGGTCCTCTGCAAATTACGAGCTCGTATCTCGGAAAAACGAGTTCATCATGCCACTTCCTCGGAAAATTACCTCGGAAAAACGAGTTCCGAGACAACTGGAACGCACGAAAAGTTCTGGACGGATTGACCTGAAATTTTCACCAGCCAAGTTTCCCAGCCCCAAAACGAACCCATTAAATTTTGGTGGTGACCCCGGATCACTTTCTGGATCCAGGAATTTTTTTGTCATCGTGAGATTGGCCAAATTTTTGATTTTTTGCATATTACTCCATACAAATCACCTGAGTGTTTCGTAAAAAGAAAATTACAAAAGGATCTCAATGAGTTCTGTAATGTTTCAAAAGCTGATTCGGATCCAGAGAAAATATCGGATACTATGATCCGGAACACACAAAAATAAGGGAGTTGTTGGAATCATCAATGCAGAAAAGTTACAAATGAAGATACAGACATGCAACTAACACCAAATTATAGCCAAGACTCTGCTGAATCGCAATATGTCAACGGAATAGACGCATCTTCAATAGCAACGGAGCTAGATCCAGAAGAAAACCGCCATTATGCAAATATCAATTTTTGGAAATAACTATAGTTCCTTTTTTTAAATTTGATATATATATATATTTTTAAAAATATTTATTTTATTTTTTTTATTTAAAAAAATAAACATTTTCTTTTTTAAAGGAAGAAAAAAAAATAAGAAGGAAATAACTGTTGAAGAATTAGTGATACAAACATGATTTCATGGTCAGGGAATCCAATGATGTAGATGAAATGAATGCAGGACTGTATATTTTTGTTGTGAATCACATTAAGACGGGGACATGAGCTGCGTGGCGGAGGTCTGCGCTCTCTGAGTGCTTTTCTAGTTTAAAAAGTGCTCTTTATTTTTTCCAGTAAGCTGAAGGTAAAAGAAAAACCAAACATTCTGTCCCCAACCTGAAGATGAACAAAGATTCCTGGGCTCCAAATCAATAAGTGGTTCATCATCTTGTACAAAAGGAAAAAGAAGAGGGAGGGGTTAAAAGCCACCTCGCAGTACATTTTTATGCTCATTCATGGTCTCTGCTTCCAAACCCCTGATTTTCAAGGAAGGCCAACGTCTCCCTCTCCTGGCGGAAACCTCAACCCTCCCTCCTCGTTTCGCTCCATCCCCGTGAACTAATTGAATTGACGCAGTCTTCATTTGTCCTGGAGCACATTTACCTTTAATGATGTTCCAGTTGCAGATGAACACTGCGTTGATTTCATTTCTAAACTATTAGAGGCTGCGATGTCCTCAAGGTTCGTCTCTGCACAAAACCCAAGTCGCCGTTGGTTCTGCACGCTGCAGCTGAATGAGCTGAATGCCGAGCCCCCTGCTGCACGTCTTCATTACCAGACGCCCAAAGGACAGGGTCTGCTCGCTCTCCCACTCCTCAGAGAAAGAAAAACTTGTAAAATGATTCCCACACCACTCTGTGTAGTGCGAACTGCAGCTTTTCATCTTCCTCCTCTGCACAGATGCTCAAAACACACCCTTAAATGAGCTGCAGAGGCCTCAGCAAGGCTGAATCCATTAAGAGAGGATTTCTGTTGGGGACAGAGGACGTTCACTTCCTCATCAAATGTTAGGATTATGGGCCTCGCTTCTGTAAAGCATGTTTATGCAGCGTTAGCTAATAAAACACTTCTTTCGTAGATCATGAACCAGCAACTGCTGCTCAGTTCTTACTACGAGAAGCTGCAAGTTTCCAGCTTTCATCTGGAACGATGCATCTCAGTCTGAATGAGATTTATGGTCTTTGTGTGAGGCCACTCAGGAAAAAATCTAATATACTGAAACTAAACTAATAAACAATGAAGCATTTAAAATTTGATCTGTCATGATTAGCTCCTCTTCCTGTTTTCACGGTATACACTGAGCTCATCTCTCCATAATGGGAATTTTACAATATATTTAAACTTGAGACGTGGATCATGCTGATTACACACCTTTTAAAGTAATAATACACCTTTGAAACAAATCATTTGTGTGCGTGGAACTTTAAAGGTACACTGTGTAAATTTTGACCCAAACATTAGCATAATGTAAGTAATAACAGATGATTTCTGGGGTCAATATTCATCACTTGATGCATGTAAGTGCTCCGAGGAAGCCGTCTTCCTCAAAAACAAGACATTTTAACTTAACAAGAGTGGATCCGTCTCTCATTGGATCATGTGACCTGGAGCAATTGCTTGTTTTGTTTTCCAGCAGAGACCCTGGAATGTTATTTAGGGGTTTCTGTACAGATGAACTAGTGAACTATGGACGTGGATCTATGTTTTCTCTCTCTCCCTCTTCCTCACTCCTTTCTCTCTGTTCCATTTTCTATCATTGCTTCTGTTAACTTTCATTTTTCACTTGCATCACTTCCATTATATTGGACATGCACTGATCTGGAGTGGATCTAAATATCTCCTGAAGGAATTCAAGTTACACCAAAACTGTCTGGGTGAGTAAATGAACGTATTTCATGCTAGAAAATAGATCCAGATTGAAAAAAAAAAGAACCTCCCCTTTAATGCCCCTAGTGGCCAAAGTTACACGGTATCCCTTTAAAGAAGCAGAACTGGGTTCATTTGAGCATGAGAGCAGAAGCCAGAGACCAGAGTGCACATTAAGCTTTATTTTATCACCGGACTGTAACAAACCTGAAAAGATGATATTCAAACAGTCAGAAATGTTCTCAACTCATTCGATTGATTGTTGCCTGGAAGTGCAGCCAAGACCTCTTGGATCAATACTAATTCTGAGTCTCGCTCTTTCCCTCAAGATGACACAAATAATTTCTCAGTCAATATTAATTTGTTTCTAAATTTGATCATTCAAACACAATGTGATTCAGCACAGAGATAGCAAGTATTTATCTGGATGAGTACATGGAAAAAGTGGCCTTCTCGAGCCTGAGAGAACTGCGTGGTCGTGATGGTATAAACGCTGAGTCGGCTTCCACATGTTAGCTGTTGTACAGGGGCACCACCCTGTCGATAGCTGCCCTGCAGATGGGGCATTTCTTTGGCTCGGGCAGGGCTTCGTAGCACTGCATGCAGGCACACACGTGACCGCACTCCAGAAAGACGCAGGAGCGTTGGCGGCTCAGACACACCGAGCAGCTGCTGGGCGACACGCTGCTTTCCGCCATGTTGAGTTCGCGCATACGCTTCCTCTGCTGCTCCTTGAACTCCTCCAGCATGCTTCTCTCCTTCTTGCTCTGCCTGCAGTGAACGTAGCGCCTCCACAGCATGAAGAGGAGCACGGAGCAGGCGGCGACCCCGAACACCAGGGTCAGAACCCTCCACAGCCTGACGCTGCTCACCTGCTTCCTCAGGAGAGACTCGTAGTCCAGCCGGGTGAGGAAATAACAGAACCCCGGTTTGGGAGGCTGGAGCTTGATCAGGTTGTTGTCCAGGACCAGCTCTCCCACTCCGGTGACACTTTCTCCCACTCGCAGCATCTCCTCCGTTTCGTGAATGCCCTTCGGTCGCTCTCCGCTGATGAAGTGGCCGATGACGTTAGACAAGGACTGGACCGAGGGGTGGAAGTTCTCATAGGTGGTCTCCAGGTCCAACTCGCCAGCATCTAACGGGCGTATAACCCGGACTGTTGCTGCGATGTCCTCGTCGTGAGACCCGAGGGCAAATGGGACCGTGTTGGTGCGCTGGTGGATGACTTTCTCCGTGCTGTTCCTGCTCAGAAACACAGTTTGTCATTGGCTTTTCTGGCTTATTGGACTGGAATTCACACTAAAGATTTTCATCCTCTGTTAAAAAAAATTGGGCACCAACAGTCATCCTCAAAATTATTCATACCCTCCAATTAAAGACGGGGAAAAAACAGTTAGCCTTTTTTAGTTATGCTGAAGTTAAAGTTCATTTCAGTAGCTTCTCACCCATGCAATCATGGGTGGCATTAGTAAAAATGTTAGATGGACTGTTGTAGTGCTGCACGAAAGCTTAACAAAATGTATTTTGTGACATTTTTGTATATACAGTAAATAAGCATATTTATTTTATTCTTCAAATACAGAGAAATTGCAGGACAGCTGAACACATTTTGGATACATTTATGTTATTTTATGCCTTATTTAATGTTCAAAGTATAATTATTCTATGCAATGCGAAAGACATATTTATAGCCTATATTTTTCAATTTGAACATTTTGCGTAAATTCTCAATCACAAAATCTCTTTTGACAAAGAGAAATGCTAAATAAATGCATCGTGTAACTGGAAAATAATCGTTTGAATAATCATGATTTCAATATTGACCAAAATAATCATGATAATGATTTTTGCCATAATGGAGCAGCCCTAAGCTCTAGATCTGTTCATGCTAAGACTTCCGCCATTTTCAGCACAACTTCCACAGCAGGCAGCATTTACACAGCAGTTTCACAGCAACAGCAAATTCTGCTTCCATTGCATCCTTTCTTTTTTCTTTTTAATAGATATTAATCTAAATTTTTTTTGCCATGAAAAAGGTAAAAATCTCTTTATTTGTCCAGTTCCAAGAGACTGAAAAACATAAAGAGACCTTGCCTCGATTTCTTCACTGGCTTTATGGCTCAAAAATAGTGTTTCCTAACAAGCGAGCCAGGTTTGCAGCTCCTTTGTGAAGTCGTATGAGGGGTAAGTACTCCCCCTGCTGCCAGACAAATCTGGCTAAGAGACAACTGCCCTCTTAAATTTGCTCCCACTGGTGGCTCATATCTGCCGCTCCCTGAACTCTTCCGGAAAGGTGGCGTAGGCTGCCGCAGCTCAGTGTGAGTCAAAGCTGCAGAAAATAAAGCAGCTCCTTTGAAACAGAAACCATAAAGCTGTTCTTCCACGTGTATGGCAGTCCTGCAATTTTCTAGGAGGAAAAAACGAAGACCACAAAATGTCTAAAACACCCAGATTACTGGTTGCATTCTGAAACTCCCACCTAGAAAGAATGGGTGGACATGATTGAGGACATATGCCTAATGGAAAAAAAAAAAAAATCCCACACTCATTCAATCTGCAAATGGATAGATTTACAAAGATATGCTCTAAGTGGATCTCCTTTGTGGAAGGACGCCATTAACGCAAAGAGCAACAGGACGAAAACACAACTAAACCTGTGTTACAAAATAAGAGACGCCTTTCTCAACTAAGAAAACTGTAGTACTTGCTTAACTACACCAAGAACATTTGATCCTGGGTTCCAAGGAATTCAAGTTGCACCAAAACTGTCTGGGTGAGGAAATGAACATAGTTCATGCTAGAAAATAGATCCAGGTTGGAAAAAAAAAACGAACTTTCCCTTTAAGCTCCCTAGAAAGTGTGCTTTTTTAAATTTAAGCTTTTTTTTTTTACTATGGTATCCTACTCCACATCTGTTTCTCCTGTATACATCCCAGTTCAGTTGTTTAATGTAAGTTAACTATAACCCATAAGTTGGCAGGTATGTAGCTGTATAGGTGAAAGAAGGTGTGCACAAAAAAATTGAGTGCGCAATATCAATATGTAAAGGTGCATAACCACATTTCATCTGTACTCTGTTGTTTTCTGCCGCTTGCCTATTTTTGTGTGTGTGTGTCTATATGCATATTTATAAAATTATGTTTTTACTGATAACTTTATTTTTGTGGTATAAGTCAGTCCTGAGCATATGTTGCATCAGTCAAAAATGGATCATCAACAGGAAAAAAACACAAATACAAGTCAAACCGGACAATAAGTCGTATTTATTTATTTAAACTAGTGTGATTTTCCGATTTTTCATCATGCTTCATGCTTATAACTGCCAAAAACTAACTGCCAATCAGTCCAATTCCAAAGTTAATGCCTGTATATGATCATAAACATAATAACTAAAACGGATGTCCAAAAGTCCAAAATGAACTCCTCTCACTGAGATGAGGCTATTTTGAGATTTTTACCGCTTAGAGCAGAATATAGTCATCACAAGTCCATAGCGCCCTCTTTTGACATTAGATGGTAATATTTACTCCTTGGCTCATGTCAGTCAATATGAATTGATAATTAAAAATATGTGAAATTTTATATATTTTCATATACAGGTATGAGTCGCAATGGACTATAAGACGCACAAGCAGCCAAACTATGAAAAAAAAGTGTGACTTATAGTCCGGAAAATATGACTTGGATTATCTGTAAGCACTGGCAATGTCATGATTGTGCTCCTTTCCCCTGGAAAAATAAAAAAAAATAAATAAATAAAACACCAAGATTTGTGTGGATGTTACCCAAAAAACTTCGATAAAGACTAGATGGTACGAGCCTGTGTGAAATACAGGTGCCCTTTTTCTCCCATCTTCACACATTTACCTGCTTATTTATTCAGTTAATATTTCTTTTAGTACATAGTTTGTTTTATGTTCCTTCTAAACTGTGTTGTGTCATAATAGACATAATCTACCTTCAGGCATATAATAAGTAACCTGACTCACTCAACCTGCTTTCATCCCTGATTTTGGTGCTGTGAGGACGTCATAGGAATTTCCGCCGTGTACTCTTTGCATCATATCCCACCTCCTGTGTGCGCTAGACAGATGTTCCCCTGCACCTCCTCCCTCGCACTTTCAGCTGTCAGAGCACAACCTCCCACTGTGAGGCGCATCTGTGGACAGCAACTACAGAAACCAGACTGTCTGCACATTTTCCAGAAAATGTCTGGTAGTTTGTTTGTGAACAGGGCTATGGATAAAATGGAAAAATGAAAAAGAAGGAACCATCTTTCACTGAAAATGTCCTGTATTGCATGTGTGAATAATGTATACATGCTAATAATTTTTTTAAATCATCAAAGGGAAGGGTAAAAGGGGGTTTGCGGGAAAATAAACTGAAAAAACCTCTATTGCCTCAAGTGAGTGAGAAGCAAGTGTCTGTTTACAGTAAGAAACCACACTGCCATCTCAACTGTGACATTTTAGCGGTGACATTTGCAGATTTGTTTACATGCTGTTTAATGTGTTGCAACTAATTAGCTATCTAGCCTGCGAAACTGATGCTGACAGTGCTCTCCTCCCTGATGAATGTCAGCGCGCTCCTTAAACAAGATGAGGTACACCACAAAAAGTGTGTTTTGTGACTGTCGTGTATCAGGCAGCAGGCTTGTCTGCGTCAGCGGCACCATCTGCTCGGCCGTGACGTTTCTGCCTCGGAAAGATGTGAGTGACTGGATGAAATCAGACTCCGCAGATGTCAAAGTCTGATGGTTGTGCTTGGACTAATAAAGGCAACAAGATGACGCTTTTCTTAGTGAAAACAACAAAATGTTGACTTAGAAACTGATTTGTTTTCCCTTGGAGAACAGATTGGTAGTTGCTAGGGATGTGTGATATACTGATATGATATCGCAATATGATATTTACATGAGAGATATATATTTACACATATCGTTATATTGCGGTATTAGTTGTGCAAATTTTTTTGCTTTATTTTTACGTAATGACCCGGCTGCACCTCGACTGACTTTAAAGGGGTCACCTTATTATTTAATAAGGGTGAAAATATCGCGATATTGTCATGTCAATACCATATCTTTATTTTTAAAAAAGGATATTGATCTATTTTACAATGAAATAAGGGGTGATATCACATTTTGTTACGAAATCTCATGAGATGTCACGAAATACCGCGAGATTTTGTAACAGAACAATTAAATCTTGAGGTATTTCGTGAAATCTCATGAGATTTTGTAACAAAACAATGATATCTTGCAAGATTTCTTTCGTAAAATAGATTGACATTGCATTTTTAAATATGGATATGGTATCGAAATATGAAAAAAATCACATTATTTCAGTGTATCAGTATTTTTTCCCACCCCTGTTATTCAAACTGTCTGGAAGACAATCCTCCACAAGAGTTTTGCAAAGAAATCATAAAAAAAAAACAGCCAACTATCTTTATTTACTTCGATATAACAAATATTTCTAACCAGTGTTTTGTCAGTTCCATCACTGCAGTGGAGCGATACCTTTACGCTGAACATGTTTCAATACTAAAAAACAGCTGTTTGATATGAAATTACACTTTCAGACAAATTAGGGTAAACATACCGGTATATATCGTATATCGTCATCTAAAATAAATATATCCTGATATGATATTTGGTCCATATCGACCAGCCCTAGTAGTTGCAGACCAAAAAAAAAAAAACAGCATGAAAATATCCCATCAGCTCTGTCTGACTTACCAAAGGTGAGTGGTGCGATTCCAAACCATCTTTTCCTCCTTCAGCGTCAGCCTCTCAATGACTCCTTTACAGTTCTCAACAAACTGGCTGTTCAGAGTTTCCTTTACAGATCTCACCACACCTGCAGTGCAACACATGACAACACTGTTAATTTAGCTAATAATAAACATATTAGTTAGTAAAATTTATAATTTCCTGCAACTAGGTTGAAGTTCCTCAGTTAAGATACTCTGGGTGTTTAGAATGGCCTTGCACACCTTCTATGACAGCGTACGGGACGCATCTGCCAGGAGTTTCAGACAGCATGTTTTTCAAATCCTGATCAATGGAGACTTTCTTAGCCTCCTGGAGTCAGGGAAAATAAAAATCACAATGAAAAAGTGAACAAAGAAGGCAATAAACTCAGACATGAGACAAAGACGGCGTGCAGAAAAATGTTGCTGACCTTTAAACTGGCAACTGTTTTAGCTCGACTCCTGTAAATGGAATAAAAGATGGCGGTCAGGGCAGAGCTGGTGGCTAAAACCACCATCTGTGCAGTTGATGGTTTTCCACTGGACTCCATCCTGCAATCGGCAGCATTCAGCGCTGCTGTGAGAGAAGAGATAAACACAAGTCAAACTTATCTTTGAGACAGTCAATTAGAGCAATCCTGTGTTTCCAAGCTTTAACACACCGCAGTGAAAAAAAAATGACTCATTAACAGGCTTTTAAAGAACTTGACAAGCAGTTGAATTAATCTGAATCTGGTGTGCTGGAGTTGGAAACGGACGTGTCAAACTCTGGCCCTCGTGGGCAGCTACACCGCAGGTTTTAGATGTTTCCCTGCTTCACTAGACCTGACTGAAATTAACGGGTTATAGTGTAGACAACAAGCTGTTGGATCCACTTGTTTTGTTTCAGATGTGTGGGAGTACGGAAACACCAAAACCTGCAGAACAGACACCCCTGATCCAAAACATGCAGGGCAGGGGGGTCCTGAGGACCAGGATTGAGCAACACTGAAATACAGAATTGTTGCCACTCAACACAGCCAGTACCGCAGACTTACACTATCTACTAAAGTATTTAAAGCATTCAAATCATTTCTATTTTTCTGCTGCCAACACGTTGATAACTTAACTTTTCATAAGGCTCCAGTATTTTTTATTACGGATGCACTGAAAATTCAGCCACCGAAAGTTTTCCACCTAAAACGAACGGCGCATCCAGCACACAACTTCTGCACTTTGTGTTTTTATGTGAGAAAATATTTAATTTCACAGTCTTTCAGCAGGCCAGTCTGTATACTATTATCTGTTGTAGTAGTCTTACAGAGAAAAATCAATACACATCGTAACCAAAACTGCTTTGGTTCTAACAACTGACATAATTTCTTTCGGTTTCAGTTTTTGGTCTTGGTTTGCTCATTTTTTGTTTTCAGTTTTGGTCAAGAATTTTCATTTTGGTGCATCCCTATTTTCTATAATAGGATTCTTATTTATTCATAATTATATGATTAATTCCTTAATGACCTTTTTCATTATATTTATTCATACTGGTGAATTTACATACTTTGATTTTGTATCTGACGTTTTTCTAATGATGATTTTAAATTTAGTTTATCATCTTTTTTTTTTTTTTTTCTTAGACAGAATGTAGTTATTTTTGTTTCCGGCAAAAATGTCTTGTACTATTCTCTCAGTCAGCACAATGACAAACAACCTGAATCTGATCTGGCATAAAGATTAACCTACTTAAAAAATGAGATAAAACTTTAAAAAAAAAAAAAAAAAAAGGATTTTAGTGGACGACTGAATCAAATAATATATACAGACATTAATATTGTTGAATCAAGAACTACTCAAGAAAAAATGCATTTAATTGTATATCAATTTAAAATAAATAGAAAAAGAAGTTTAAAATATCCCTCAGCTATCTGAACCGTTCAGAAAGATGAACAGAATCAACTTCTGATATACTATTTAGCGTATTTTAAGTGGCCAATGCTCCTCTGGAATGAATGAAAGTAAAAAATTAAGACTTGTCTTGATCAAATTTAAGACTTTGGATGAAAAAAAAAAAAAACCCTTTTCAGACCTTAAATTTTAAGCTCAGAATTTCAGACATTTTTAGACTTTTCAAGACCCTACAAGAACCCCGTCAAGGCTCATTTGGCTTATGAAGCATTTAAAATATAATGCAACTCAGTGGAATCTGTTTTCATGTATATGTGTTTATGTGCAAATATATACACACATAATATTAGGCTATTCTAAGATCAAGGAGGGAGTCATCTGTTTCCCCCCCCCCCCCCCCCCCCCCTCAGCAGATGTTTAATGCTGTATTCTTTTATTTCTATCTGCCTTACCATTTTTTTTTTTTATCAGCTTGCTAATTTAAACTCCCCTCATGGTGTCGCAGACCTCAGTGAGATATGAAAATAATAATAACCTTCAACTGGAGTCAGAACAGGAAGTTAGCTTCAGTTAACATAAACATGACTCAATTCTAACTGGAAAGCGATGACCCAGCACTGTGATATCACCTTATTAATAAATATACGTTCATTTAATGCCTCCAACCCGGTCCTCTTTCAAGGTTTAGTTGATTATATCCTGGTTAACCAGCAAACTAGCTTACACTTTCTTCACTGAGAATACTTGCTAGCTTAACTGAGTTAGCTGTACGCTAGCTTTGCAAGGACTACAAAGGAGAAGCCCATTAAGGTGTTAGCGTAAATATATTACAGCGGCTACGTTAGGAAGACTCGGGATTAGTATTAACTTGTAAGAAATGATTTACCTGGATCCCTTTCGTCTGTCAGGAAGAGCTGCGTTTCTTCTGTTGTTGAGGACACAGACGTGCTGTTCTCCTCACCGCCACTAGATGTCAGTGCAGACCCATTAGTTTGACCCGAGGCTGCCTGGAAACCAACGCTGGACCAGCTGGAGTAAAAATACCTCACTGGAAAATTACTCAAGTAAAAGTGAAAGTCGCCTGCTAGAATATTACTTAAGTAAAAGTAAAAAAAAGTAGCTAATATTTACTGTACTTAAGTATCAAAAGTTAAAAGTAATATTAATAAAACGCAACCAGAAATTTAACATTTTCTTTATCCCTGTTTTATTCAGTTTTTAAGTTTTGTTTAATTAGCAAAGTGTGAAGGAGCTTCAATACCTCCTTATAAACCCAAACTATGTACAAAAATACACACAATATCCTTACAGACCCGCATGCATGCATGCCTACCCACATTCATATCCACGTGCATTCAATATAAAATCATTCCTAATAAAGTCTTGGTGCTCGGAGGTGATGCAAACAAACAAAAAACTTGATTGGTTGAACTTTAACATGAGTGCAGTGCGACAGCCCTTGAACCGTCCATCCAGTCAATACTGAACCCTGAAAAACTTTTTGTTCAACCTCAAAAGAAGTTGGTTCTCAAAATGGCGAAAACTCAGTCTCCCTCTTCTTGGGCTGAAGACCAGACCAGCGATGCTAAACAGCCTTTCACATGCTGCTGAGGCGGGTAAAGGTGTGTTTAGCTTCAGGGACTGCTTGCACAAGGCTGCTACTAAGGCTACTAGTCACACTACAAAAAAAAAAAAACAAAGATTGTCCATTGGCTGTCACTTTCCTTCTTATTGTGTAACGAGGATGCTCAGGTAAATGTAACAGAGTAAAAATATAGATTTTTTTTTCCAGAAAATGCAGTGAAGTAAAACTAAAGTTGTCAGAAATGGAAGTTGTAAAGTACAAATATAGAAAAATACTACTAAAGTAAAGTAGCAAAGTATTTTTACTTTGTTACTATACAACACTGCCCAAGACCACGTTAACATCGTCATTGCACGAGCTGGACTAAATGCATTTCCACCTGTTTTCATACATATCTTTTTTGCTTAAAAGCAACTTTTCTTCCATGGCCCTCAGCCTGGCATCTTAAAAACAACTATTCCTAAAGTTCATATTTCCTCACTGCTTTCCCTCTTCTTCTTGTACATTATTGATGAGTTAAACATGCAGAATGAGCATTGCCCTGCAGACTGAGATTCTAGTGGACTGTGAAATAAACAATTTCTATTTCACTGATTAAAGTTTTATAGATAAGCCTTGTGGCTTGAGATGGACCAAATCACCCAAATTTTTCCTGACAATACGATATGAGTAGTTTATGGTACTTTTTCATCGATACGAATACTTTTTGTCCCTTAAAAGAAAATAACATGATTTTACAGTTTGCATTAATATCTTGAATGCAAGGGCAATATTAGATATAATTAAAACTTGAGAACAGAAGTACTGCTCAGAAATGCTTTTAAAGCAATAATAAATTATATTAATGATTAATTAAACAAAAATAAGACTAGAAACTTATTTAAACTATCAAATAACTTAAGTACAAGCTAAGATTATTTAAATTTATTCAGTGGAAAATGTTCAAATATAAAATGTAAGAGTAATATTATAAATTTACCAAAACAAAATGTGCAATAACCTGCATTAAAGCACTGAAAATTAACAAAACATGATGATGATTACATCTGATTGGCTACCGCCATCATGCGACACAAGAAGCTATAGAATCAGGCTGCTTTCACTCATAATTTTATTGTCTAAAACTCTTAGAAGTGATATAAATTGCATGTTTTGCATCTGTACAGTGGTATTTTGATACTCAAAAAGTATTAAATATGACATTTTGTCTGGCTGGTAGCAAAGTGTCAACTCCAGGCTATTTACTGTATATGCCTGTCCATGTGAGCTGTTGGTCTGTGAGGTAAATTAGGAAAGCATTTCAAGATTTATCAGAAACCTTTTCAATCAGTGTTTTGTTGGACATTCCCTGTCCAAAGTCTGCACACAGTAAATAAAATGTTTGGCTATATTTAGGTATTACCAATAAAGAACTCGTGAATAAATTTTGATTCACTGTTAATCTGTAAAACATGATAAAATAAAGGAAAATTTGGAAAGAGGGGGAAAACTGATTTGACTCCTGTGAGTAATGACTGGTATCACGTCTGGGAGGAAGATGACACACTTGTTCATCTCCGGCGATCACTCACAGCTGCCATAAGTTTACGGTTTTATTATAAAAGTAGCTCAGCGATCAATCCTCCCTAAAACCCAACAGCGAGCAGCCTCCTCTGAGAAGTGTGGGCAGTTTCTGCACCGGTTTATTAAGGTAATAAATTACATATAGCTCCAAAATTCTCTCCATTCCGGAAACGTTCGTCTCTTAACATACTCACTTTGGACTTAAAGTAGATTTCATGAGTCCACCACTAGTTCTGTTTTATGAAAAATAATCACTCCTCCCAAAACAAATATTTAAATATACAGTGTGCAACAAATTTATTAGACTACCACCCAGTGTAAGGTTTATGCCACAGCTGCACATTACCAGCACTGGTAATTATTATGTCTGCACCGTATGTGGATTTGTATGTGTGTACATGCATGAGGGTGTATTGTAATTGTAGGTACGCCTAAAACATGTAGTCGTCCTCAAATTTGAAAAGGCTAAATTCACAATAGTTATTCAAAAAACAACAAACTAAACAAAAGTAATAATGAATAAAAATTTACTAAACTGTAATTTAGTGAAATGAAATGTTGCTTTTGAATTGTTGAAAAGATAAAACTTAAAAAACAAACGGTTTCAGACAAATTTGAACACTTTATTCAAGAACAGTGAACCAAAATACTTGTCACCAGGTGCAGAAATCTGATTGGACGTTACAGAAACACCTGATTGCGGTGATTCCGACAACGTGTCGTTCAACAAATTTTTAATTCAGGAGCCCATCATGCTTGTTTACTTGTTGTCTTTGAATCTGTTGAACCACAACTAGAATCAATGTCATGACTCTCATCATTTATTTCGATCTATTTCATATATACTTTTGTCAATTTCAGTTTATTTCACTGACACCTGTTTTTTTTTTCCTTTTATAAATTAATTTGAGCACAACTGTATGGATAAATAGAGGTATATACACCTTATCAAATATAAAACATAGGCAATTTTAGATCTATATTTGAGAGTGCTAAAGTTTAGTTTAGTTTATTATATATTTATTTGACAGAGACAGTGTACAATAAACAGTCGTACAAAGAAGAGATGCTTTGTACCAGAGTTATTGCTAATTTCCATCCGTTGTCCCCGGGCAGGTACACACATTTAAAAACATATTACATAAAAAACTACAATTAATCTAAAATAAAATTTAAAAAAAAATACTGTAAATATAAGATATACAGACAGTCATGAAAATGGTTACAGATTAGCTGAACTGATACTGTCACGTACAGTAAACTACAATTGGTCTAAAATACAATAAGATACTGTCAATAAATATAAAAGATACAGTCATAAAAAATATTTACAGATTAGCTCCCCTAAATATTTTCGTAACAATATTCCACCACCCCCCCCCCTCAAAATGGTTTGACCCCGCCCACCTGACATATTTCAAATAGCAGCAGTAACAACCTCACTTTGTTTTTATAATAAATATTCTGAATGTAACTTTGGAAAACTGTCAGAATCTCCACATATAGGGAGAATAAATGGGGTTGTGATGGATCTGGTTCACCGCTTAGACACAACACCTGCAGCCCAAATTAAGCTTTTCTCATCCAGATAGAGCTGGAGTGGGATTTTTAAATAGCAGCAGTAATATCTTTGTTTCTGGACACTGGATAACAAAAACTTCAATCTAAGGCTTGAAAATGATCAGAAACTTTGTAAATAAGGAAGAAAAAGTGGGTTTTGGTGGATCTGGTTCACCGTTGGAACAAGGCAGCAACATGCTGGAAACCAGCTTCTATCACAGCTTCTCTCGTGTTGCTGATTAGAGATGGGCAACTTAAAAAATTCATCATGATAATTTCTGTTTATTATTGCGGTAAAAATAAGTGATGATAATAAATAAAACAATATCAGCCTAATGGTTTTATTCTAAATCTATCACTACATTCTGTCTTGAGAGCCCTAAAGTAATACTAAAAGCCACTAAACTACATCAATTGAGTATTGACAAAATTATAAATACCAATCAAACAAGTCTGAAATATAACATAATAAGTTCCACATTTATTCAAATGAAAACTTGTCTTATAAAAAACACAAAGTAGTGGAACTGCAATACAACCTGATAAACTGAATTTGTCGTTTTTAATGTGAGATGACAAATTATTACCATGGGGACTTTTTTGACGATTTATCGCACACAATAACATATCGCCCATCCCTATTGCTGATCTTTCACACTTGTGGGAATAAAATGTGTTAAACTGTAGAAAACAAGGAAATTGATCTCACCTGGCTGGGTAACTCTCTGGGGGCTCAGCCCCCCTAAACCTCTCATCCATTTTTTATCATTTTTTTCAACTTTGCTCTCTTTAACAATCGCTTGTCCTTTTACGTTCTTGTCATCCTGTCATTGCTGCTACAACAATCCAATTTCTCTTTGAGGATTAATTAAATGAAATGAAATGAAAAATACTTTATTTATCCCAGAAGGGAAATTCGACAATGTAAAATAATATAAAATAAAATAAATAAAATAATGTAAAATAATAACATTATTGTTGATGCTTGTCATAGTTAAACCTTTCTTAAATTGAAGTCCAACTGAAACTGATTTTACAGACAATTTACATGAAATTTAATTTATCATTTTAATTAGCTTTATTATATTTCAATTAGAGCTGCAAACTTTAAAGAACATTTGATGAAGGAGCTTTAGTTACTGAGCATTAACTGCTCTATGCCTGAAAAAGAGGGTGATCTATAAGATGTAAAGCTTTCCTCCGGTTTGGTTTTCACGGTCCTAAACTAAAGCTCAGTCTGCACTTTTTCTGCTCATTTTTATCACATAACTATAAGCTGTGTTGTGCTGAACAGCTCAAATAGAAAAATTTATGTTGCCCAAATATTTCCGGGCCCAGTTTCAGGTTGTAAAGCATAGAAACTTCTAGACATAACAAGACTTTCACCATTTCACCACAGCTATGATTCTCTGCCATATTTCTAATGTGATAACCTGTCAGCTGAGCAGCTTGAATGGTTTTCCTTCATCTCTGAGATCAGTTTCACAAGTGTTTGAGAACAGGTTGACTAAGTTCCAACAGTTTAATCAACGCATTTGCATCGCATAAAAAGTGTTTGTGCACCTGTAAGCTGCCTGGCGTGGAGGAGCACTTTCTGACCCTCTCAGCTTGCAGTTTATCAAAGGCTGCAAACAAATTTGGTCTTTCTTTTCCTGATAGCTGCATTTAAGCTTTACCTTGACTTTGGGTCAACTTACAAATCACTCCATTATATGCACATACAGTAATTATATCTGCACAGAACAAAACAGCAATAACAACAGCAAAAAAAGTAAATCAGCAGAATTCTTATCTTCATAAAGATCCTAAAATATCCCCCCCATTATTTTTGATTCTCCTGTAGCTGGTACAGACCTGCCAGCTATCAAAACTGCCACAATACATTTTAATAAAACTCTGTGAGCCATTTACCTCAGAGTGAACTGTGGAACAAATAAGCAGCAGCCATCTCAGTCAGTGGAAGTGCTGCCATCAGTGCTGTGGGGTTTAAAAAACAACAACAATAACAGAAAACATCTGAAATAAATCTGGGTCATACCACGAATGAGTGGATTTGCAAAATTGTTTTTCAAAAAAGAAACTACACAAATGCTGGACTTCCCTTTAGCTAGCCTCATCTTTGCAACTTAATCTGACTAAATATGATGCAGCATATGCACTAATTACCAAGCTGACTTATTCTGCCCAAGTGATACCGAGACTTCTGTCAGGGTGTCATAATGAAGACAGTCTGATGAGGCTTTGCAACGTTCAACAGGTGTTATTCACTGTCCGTAGAACAGGGACAGTTACGCTGGCACAGGGCGAAACAGTGGAGCTGGCGAGTCGAGTAACTGCTTCAGAGCCCTGGAGATATTATCTGTCTGAGAAGAGGAGTGACCTGAGAAGAGCAAAAACTGGAGTAAATTCAGGTGAAGAAAAAAATTTTTGGTGAAGACGACACTAAATGTACCCACATAAATGTTTTCCACAGCATCAAAATGCAGAAATGGCAGCTTTCCTCCTGAATTGGTAAGCTAACTTGTTTGCTAACTTGGCCGGTTATAAACTCTTCTGCATTACTTGCTGGACATGATGCAGGCTGTTGGTCATTTGCCGTATCGACAGCGAGCCTGGCAGCCGTGCAACTGGAGTTGTTTTTCTGCTGTTGCAACTACAACCTAGACACAAGTGATGTTGCTGTTCTGTCCGTCTTCCATGTTCAACCTCAGCTTCAAATGGACTGTGGTCCAATTCTCGTCATCTCGTTATCTCGTCATTATGTCGTTAAGTGTTCTGTATTTAGAGGGTCTGTGTCAGTGGAACGTAATTGAAAGCAGAGCCACCATCGTTATTTTCCCAAGTTTGTTTTTAATATAGCTACTGTACAATGTAGTGTACATAGTCACTTCAACTACACGCTTTTACAGACTAATCTGGGCAAACGCCATCAGTAGATCGCTGTTGCTTAGGGTGACATTTTTGTGCATGTGTCATTAGAACAAATGAAATTCAGGCTATTTTCTTAATAATATCGAGGAAATCTGGAAAGATGTGCACAGTTCTTGATTGTTGGAACAGCAGTGGAAAACTTTAGTGGAAGTATCGTGTGTCCTTGAATTAATAATCTAATTTATTCACAAATGTAGCATCAAATGAAGAAAAAAAAAATTTAGATGCAAAAAAAGCATTAAAAATCGCAATAATCATGATTATTGTGGCCGCAATAATCAAATCGAATCGACACATTATAAATCGCCATCATCAAAAAATCGCGGGTCCCATGATCGTAATCGTAATCGAATTGTGAAGTAATCTAGATGGGGCAACACTAGAAGGAAGTGGGGTAGGTTATCGTTTGGGTCAGAGGGAAAACAAAGCAAACAGCGCGTGTTTGAAGAAGCTGAGGTCAAAACAACAATGAAAACTGGAAAATGTGTAGACAGAGATGGAGTAGCCTAATAACAAGAAGCAGAGAGAGATTTCCACTTTTATCACGGAGTCCAGGTTTCTTCTTCTTCCTGCTTTTTCATCACTGATCAGTGGTACAATGGGGAGCATCGCCCCTAGTGGGCAGTCGTTTAACTACGGTGGTTTAACTATGGTGGTTAAACCAGGCGGTTTGGTCTTCTTCGGTTACTGCGGTTTGAACGCGAACGGAAGCAAAGAAAGGTGCAAAATTTTTCAGAAACTCCTGCCCAATCGGACCAAGGTCTCGGACTATCCTGAAATGAATGCACCCTTAGTTAAGACCAGTCTTTTGGATAGATCTTTTGGGATAGACACTGTTTTAAGTTGGACATAAAGTTTGATGATAATATCTGCTTAATAGCGGAGACGGTGAAAACATCCTGCTTTCTACAACATGCTTCATTTAACCGCTACTTTAAAAATGCTACAAGTTCAGTAAAGTTAAAGAAAAAACTGCCACAGAAGAAGTCTCCTGGCTAAAACAGTCTGAAATGATCAACTTGACATGAGGATGATTAGCCTGAAGAATTCATGGCTTACTGCTCTTACTTTTTCAACCTCAAAATGAACAGCGATGTCCTCAGGGCCTTTTTTTTCAACATTAGTCACCTTGTTTTGCAGGCAGTCTACTTCGCTGATCCAGTTCGCCTCTCCTGCCCACATAAACCTCCCACTTTCTCATCTCTTTATTTGTCACACAAGAGCTTCCATTCAAATGCCAGTAACACACATTTCCCAGACAGATTTAAGACAGACAGAAACAACGATAGCAAATGAAAGCAGCAGTTTTATGGGAAGATAACAGAAATTTGATGTGACGGTTTCAGAAAAGCCTCACAGTTTACCTGCGTCCAACATCCACACCATCTCCTTCCCCAGTTGAGTCTTCTTAAAGGAATACTGTGTAATTTTTGGCAACGAGGGGCACTAAACCTGTAACTTCCCACAGACCACACAACTGTTGCAAAACTAAACAGTCTCTATTTGTGTTTTGGAAATCGTGTTTACAGACCACTTTTAACAGCTGATAACGAAGTCATCGAGCCATAAGCAAAGCGCTCCAGGTCACATGATCCAATGAGAGATGGATCCACTCCTGCAAGTTACAATGTTTGGTTTTGAGGAGGGCAGCCCCCACTTTCCCACTGCCACTAAGAGACGGTTGTTCGTGGGTTTAAAGGGTATTTCTTGGCCAGTGGGACAGATATTGCGCTGAGTCACCCTTCGGTGTAGGTCCGGTAAAAGAGACGGGGGCAGCCACTATATAAGAAAGGGTGCACAATATTGGAATTTTGGCCAATATCCGATATGCTGATATTTTAAAACTCATGTGGCCGATAACCGATATCGATATGTCAAAGTTGAAAAAAAATAAGCAGTCATTTTAAATAGCAGTTTTGTTATCTGTTTCCGACACTTTGAAAAATGGGGTGGGGAAAAATATTGATATACTGAAATATTGCGGTATTGTCATATGCCGATATCAAATTGATATTTAAAAATGTGGCATCGATCTATTTTACTTACAAAATCTCACAAGATTTCATCTTTCTGCTACTAAATCTCATGATATTTAGTGAATTCCCGCATGATTTCAGAACAGAATGATGAAATATCGCTGTGATATTGTTGGTGAAATAGATCGATACCGCATTCTTAAAAGTCAATATATCAGGATATAAAAATATAATAATATTTTAGTGAAATAGATCAATACCGTGTTTTTAAATGTCAAAATAATATCAGCATATGAAAATATCGCGATATTTCAGTGTATCAATATTTTTTCCCATCCCTTGTCTCTAGAAGTTTGGAAGTCTGTAAAAAAGACGTTTTTAGACATTAGAAAGAGCGGGCTGATCGGTTAAATATTGGTTAAATATCGTTGGAGTGGCCGATGTTTGATACTCAGTTTTAAGGCTGATATAGGATGATACCGATAGGGGGCCGATTATATCTTGCATCCCTAATATAAGACATTATCTGCAGCAAAACTCCTTGATTTTTGCCAGTACTTTAAGTAGAATGAACGAACGAATGAGTACTAATTGTCCTGTGTTTCCGTTAGTTATCAGGGTGTTTTAAACACTTTTCGAGGTCGCGCGTTCACGATGCGCACCTCCGTAGTACCGCCGAGAAGAGCAGCTCGCTACCCAGACAACACCAAAAACACAATTTGCAAAACTTTGAACTCACAGGACAATAGTACTCATCTGTTCGTTCATTCTACCCTAAAGTATTGATGAAATGAAGAAGTTTTTGCTGCAGATCATGTCTTATATAGAGGCTGCCCTGTCTCTTACTGGACCTACACCAAAGTGCAACTCAACGTAATATCTTCTGAAGAACTCAAAGTGATGCAGAAACTTTACTGGTGAGTAAATGCACATATATACTCTTAAGCCCCTATTCTGACGGGATTAGTATTATCTAGGGACCACATGTAATTAATAAATTACCCCCCGACGTCTGTTTTTTATGTGGCGCATTCACACTGGATAACTGAAGCCTGAGATTTGACTGAAATTCACAGACATCCAGCAGATATGATGTCAACGTGCTGCATATTGCGTAACATCTGCTCTTACGAGCTGTGTTTCCCTTCGGGAGTGGATGATCATTCAGAAACAAATGTGTTAAATAACACACGGACAGTCGTAGCAAACGCTTTAAGAACTTGTACCATGTCAGCATGTTGTCCAAACCTAAACGTTTCTCGCTGCGGGAACGGGACTAGTGAAACTCCACTGATCACTCCGATTCCAAAAAGTTAATGCTTTAGCCTATATTATCGTAAACATGATACTTTTGGAGGAAAAATTCTTTTGAAGCCTCCATTTTTCGCCAAAAAGGAAATTAAATGCGTCAAGGAAACAAATACCGCCAAATTTTGGTCATTTCTGTCCAAATCACAGAGATGTCCATTTGCACTGGATTAGTACTATCAGAGGACCTCTGAGTTTAGCAATTATAGTACGTAATTTGCGGGAGGATTATTACATCGCAAATCACAGACATGACCGATTCACACTGGATTAAAATCCCAGACCTCTGTAATTATTACAAATTACATGTGGTCCCTATATAATACTAATCCAGTCAGAATAGGGCTATAGAAATAAGGCCCAGGTTGAAAAAAAAAGAAACTTATCTTTTAAGACCAGGATCTCCAGCCGATGCTGATTATGGAAGAACATGAATCTGGAGAAACGCTTCCCACTGACTGCAGTCCTGTATGACTCACGGATGACTTATGACACTATGTGTCTCCTCCCATGCCTCCACCATCTCTACTCTGCTTTCTGCACGTGCTTCTCTGCCACTCACCTGCAATATTCTACACTCCATGGAAAACTTTATCAGATTGGAATGACAGAGATATCGGTCTTATCATCTACTGGAAGGACAACCAGTATAACTCTAATACTAATTTTAGATGTGTATAATCGAGCTCCTGATAAAACTTCCATTTAACATGCATTGATTTATCTCTGGTAATTAACTTATTTGTTCCATGACCTACACACAAGGTAGTTAATCACTTAATGCTGTACAGCAGTTCCCCAATTGTACTGTGCCGGAGTAAATAAGGGGAAGCCAAGCTGCAGATCTCTGGTGACTTCTCCGCTCCTCCTTAACATGGAGAAGAGAGCAGTCCCTGATTATGGTGGGGAATAAACTTTTCTATAATGTCCTCAACCTTCCCCATTAATTAAACTTGACTCACTTGATGCGTGTTACACATTCAGTAAGCCTGCGGCTTCTAGTACAGGGAACAATATATTGATTTTCATCCCTTGAACTCATACTTACTCTCTTTGAAAACAAAGAAAACATCTTGGGTCTGTGCGATGTTAGGTAACGTTCCCTTCATTTTGTGAGCGTCATTTCTGGTCTGGTGTAGGCGTCTGTTGATGGCAGCAGTCTGATAGATGGAGAGCACAGTGGCCCTTTCTGTCATCATTTATTCTTTACTCTGCACTCGGCTGCCTCCTGCTGCCGCCCTCACCGCACGGCCATAAATCAAGCATCTAAGAGCTGGGCCCTTCTATGCCAGGCCCTTCTCATTGATTACTCTGCACTGGGTAAGTGTAGCATGATGAGGAGAGAGGTCCATTTCAATTAGGTTGCCCGCAAGACAGAAATATGTAGCGTATGTTGCCCTGGATAAAAGGAATGTCTCCAAATGCAATGTGAAGAAACTCCGGGTAAGAAAGAAGAATTACGGGAGGATGTCACTCAGATAAAAGTAATTGGTTTGGAGGAACTCTCTGCACCCTGACTTGTAGAAAATGATAACAGATTTGTATTTGCAAGTGGAATAAAGGTAGTGAGAGATGTGTAAAGTGAGAATTAAAAAGATGTTTTTATTTCTTGAATCTGCAGCCTTACTGTGTGCAACCTTTTCACTGTCACTTTTTTTTTAAAAGTCCTCTACACTTCCAGCCAGAGAAATCCCACCTCTGTAAGGTAAATTAATAAAACACTTTTGTATCATAAAAGAGACACATTTTAGACATTTCTTCTGCAAGAATAAAACAAGACAAACAAACCATAACATTATTTATTTCAGCTTTTTATTTTTAAAAAAAAGTGTAAAGTGACTAAAAATGAACTATACTACAAAACATTAGTCCATTGGCTCTTATACTACATGCGAGTTATAATGGTAATACTTGTAAGGCAGGATGGATGATGTTTTTCCAGGAGCATTTTTTTTCTATATTCCTTAAAGTCTTCTTCACACCCCGATTGCAGCCAAATGTTCTGACACCAAAAAAACCAACCAAACAAACAAACAAAAAAAAAATCACCTGTAGAACGGACAGGAATGAAAAAAACCCATCCAATGAAATTGTAATGGCCCGTGCTTATTGATTGAATGATTATATATCCATCAAACTTGACTGTGGTTTATTTGCACTCCCACCCTCCCCACGTGTGTGCTTGCAACTTGCTATGAAGCATCTCAGTGCACACGATCATGGTCTTATCTATGCAGCTCTGTTTTGTTTTTGTTTTAAAAATTATTTTCAACCACAATTCAAAATTTATATTTCATTTAACTAAAGTATAAATTTTGTAATTTTTTATTTATTATAAGTTTCTTTAGTTTTCTTGTAATTTCAATAATTATTTTGAATCCTTTTCTTTAATTGGAGGGTATGAATAATTTTGAGCATGACTGTATATTCATTACAGGTAAACCCCTACCTGTTAAAGGTACAGTGTGTGTGAAAAAATCAAAGGTCAATGGCAGAAAAATTTAATATATAATTCAAAACTGTCTTTCCATTGATGTATAATCATTGCACTAGAATAACTGTTATGTGTTTATTTTCTTAGAATGAGTCATCTATATTTCCTTGCTGGGGGGGCACATACATAGAGGCTACCATATTCGTTCCACCATTTTTTCTTTGGTGTCCCTGAGTGGACAAAACACTGTGTGTGACGTGAGAACCCTCTAAACTTTAAAATTGCTGTACCAGCTTTGTTTAATAGGAGTTCGAGCCCAGTATGAGATAAGTAATGCCCCAAAGGGACACTGTGTAATCAGGAGCAGCTCCCTCGTACTTTTCATGCTGCATTCGCGTGAAACCGGGCAGACCGGCAACAGCCGATGCATGTAAAGTTATCACCGGCCTCTATGTGAAGACGTGGTCCGTCAGTTACAGTGACATCAGTCCACATCTGATTTGTTGTCATGGCGATGTTGTATTGTTTTCCCTGACCCATGTTTTACCGTCTTTCGCTCGGCTTCATTGATTAAAATGACATCTGGTTTGTTACCAAGGGCCGTCTGCCCGACTGCCCGTGAACCCAGCATCAGTGAGGCCTTTCTCCCCTCTGCAGCGCGTGACTTTTCAAAGGCATTACCTCGAACCGAGGCTGAAAACTCCGGTGTGTCCGGTGAGTTTCTGTGTTTTTCTACTGTCACGCTTCTCCTGAACGCAAAAACATGGCGATACGGCGTGGCAGACCTTCACCAGAGCCGCCCGCCCCGCCGTTGTAAATGAATGATCACGGACGGCAAATTTTAGAACTTAGAGGAGCACTTTAGTTTGTTGATGGGAGTGATTACTGATTAATGACAAAACACTTTTGAACCAAATAATCAGTTTTTGTGAATAAAACACAGGAGAACTTACACTTATCCCTTTAAAGGTGTCATCACCTGGAAATCCCCACTTTTTCACGTTAGAACATGTATATTGGAATAGGACCTCATTTGAAACGTGCCAGAAACTCCGAAGAGTGAAAGTGGCTTTGTTTTTGAGCGTGGGCTCTCTTGTCACACCAGAATCGGCCACAAGAGCGCGCTCCCACAGAACGCGATTTGGATTTGTCACTGGCATTGACGTCATAGCCGGTAGTTGCTAGCTGCTAACATAAGCTCTCTTTAGCACCACCTGAAATCAACTGATTACCTGCCACGTCTCTCGGCTTCTTGGTAGCGGTTTTATTAAAAGAAAGTTAACAGAGGGTCTGAAAATTCACTAAATATAGCGACAAAGACTCCAAGGTTGCACCGTGTGCGTCAGTGTAATTGGCTGTACCAGAAACTTGTTACGAACAAACGTTCTGCTTCCGGCGGATTCTATGGTGTTTGGTGGACTGGGCATCGAACATTGGAATAGAAATTTTTAAAATTGAACGATTCGGGAGAATTGGAGAGTTAATCCTGGTTCCCATCGATGCTCAATTCTCGATGTCCAACCCTAATCCACTCAGATGAAAACATTTTTGTGTCTGGGAGAATTTTGCCACTGACGGTCACCATACATTCACAAACAGTGCTTGAATATGAAGTCATTTGAAAGAAAACATCTTTTCTTTCAAATACCCACCTTTACCACTAGATGTCCGTAATTCTTACATACTGTACCTTTAAGTATATGATTTGTACCAACTTGCCTTCACTCCACTTTCTCTCTACGTCCCATTCTGGTTTGTTCAGACGCTTTCTGTTGAGGCTGATCTTGTTGCGAGTTCATATAATGCGTTTTTTACTCAGAAACGCTGTGAGTCCTTTCTCTGCATTTAACACGCACTCAGACATGACTGCTGTCGTCATTGCAAAGCCGCCTCACCCTGACCCAGGATAATAAAGAACCAGGCTGATGTGTAGCAGATAGAGGAGCAATGCGTGGACACCTGGTGACGTGATTACTCACCACCGCTTTTCATTTCTCGTGTTACATCTGAAGACAGTGAGAAGACTCTTGCAGTCTGTGTACCCAAAATAATGAACTGCTTTCTGTCATGGATCCCATCATTTATCAGTTTTGCGATATAAGGCAGAAAGACATTTGTTTGACTTGAGGCTCATTCACTAAGGCTTTGCATAGTAATAATGAATAATTTCCTCCACATGCTGCTACAAAATAGAAGAGCAGTATTAGGGAATACCACAGAGAACACCAAAACACATGATACAGTTTGATTTTCTCAGCCCTTGTCATAGAAATTGGTACATGGAAAACTATAGGCAACATAGATACCAGAATCAGCTTCAGACTGAAATATATTAATACTCCGTACATTGCACATTCATATTCAGACAAACAGAAATGAGTTGTAGGCAGGGTTATTAGGGGGGCTTCACTAAAAAATAGTCCACTTTTCAGATTACTTAAATGTTTTCTCATAAGTCTATAAATGAAATATTAGCATTAATTCATCAGCCTCAACAGCGTTATTACATTAAATTTTCCAAACAAAGCAGACGATCCGTTCCTATTTGTTTTGTTTGTTGTGAGTGATGAACTGGATAAACAAAAACAACTTTATTTGCTGCTTTTTGAGGTTATTATAAGGAACTCTCTGTGCCTCAGTGAGATATCTCTGATTGTATCAGCTGCATACTTTTTATATATAAAGCCCTTGTAGGCCAGCTCCCCCAATATTTATGTAGCTGTATCTCAAGAGCCCAGAATATTTACTCTGCACGTTCCAGTGATTATTATAAGCTTAAAGTTCCCAAAGTTTGCACTAAAGTCGGCAAGCACTCTTTTATGCATTTTGTACACGCTGCTTGGAATTTATTACAGAGTATCTGAAGCTGCAGGATCTGTTTCTCTTTGAACATTCAAAAACCTTGTAAGGGACTTGGAATTACAGTCGCCTCATATCGTTTCTTGCTTTTGCTTCATATAATAGTCCCAAGTTCAACTCTATCCTCTAGACTGCATTTTGTATTTTATTGTTATATGATTGGTGCTTTATTCTGCAACTCTGGTTTGTTTTATCGTAACTGTTGAAACTCAGTGTTTTAAGCTGCTTTCTTGGAAAAGAGATAACATTGTATCTGAATGGGACTGACCTGGTTAAATAAAGGCTAAATAAGAACAAAAATATAGTATAGCAGAATGATTTGGGGGGCCCAACCCTGTTGTTTTTGACCACGCTGCTGCACTAATAAATATAATTTACACAAACATGTGACTTGCAGATTCCTGATACATGCTTGAAAACAAGTTGCCCTCCCCCATCCCTGTGTAATCTGATCAACGGTTGAAGAAAATACTGTGTTATCATTTGAAAACAAGAATTTTTGATGCTTGATGAACAGCACCACATGAGCAGTTCCAGATGCTCTATATGGCTGAGGGCTTGATCTTATCAAAGATTTGCATGTATAAAAACATAAGTTATCTCACTGCACACCCAAAAAAATGTGCATGCTGATCTACTAACAGCTAAAAGGGTTCCAGTCTTTCAACCGTTACTAAATAGCGACTCTTATCCATTGACTGAATGAATATGCAATATGGGGCGTTTACTTGCAATTGGTGTGTATGATGGGAGGAGAAAATGTAAAAATGTAAAGCACGGGCAAAGTGATTTATCAACTGTCAGATGCATTGCCTTGCTGGTTTTTTGCATGTATTTCAGTATGTCTGAAAAGCAGCTCCAATGGCTTCAGCTTCTTAAAGGGACAATCCTGGACACGCACACATCTGATTTGAAAGTAATTTTTCATGAGCAGTGAGGGCAACGCATTTAGTTCTCATTGTTGAAAAATCAACACAGCAAACACCACTAGCAACCTTTACCGATGTTGCATTCTGTCACTATTTTTTTAATAGGATAAAATGCTATGAATGAGGTAATGGAACTCTGAAATACAAAGACAGACCCACCATTAATCAAAATAAAATATTATTCCAATCTCTAAATATTCAATGAAAACTCAACACCAATCCTTGAAGTGGGAGGTGCACCCCTAGGATTGGCCAAGGGACATGCCTGCCAGACCTTTGCTTCGCCATTGGGAGGCGGAGGGAATGAAGGGGTGTGTCTTAGGAGTGAGGCGGGACTGTTTATATTCAAATAATCTTGCTGTGCTTTCTGAAATGCAAGATCGGTAAGGGTTGCTTTAATAGAGGTGTAAAATATTCTGGATAAATGAAACAAAGTTTGCAGCCGATATGGGGCCCAAATATAACTAAGGGGCCGTCCACGCGAGAATGACTGCGGGTGAAAATGGCAAAATATTTAATCTCTGAATTGCCTTTTGATTTCACACGGACTTCTGGAAAAATACTCTGTGGACTGTTGAGACAAAAGTTGAACTTTTTGGAAGGTGTAGGTCCCATTACATCTGGCGTAAAAGTAACACGGCATTTCAAGAAAAGCAACATGGTTGATGGTCTGGGGCTGTTTTGCTGCTTCAGGACCTGGAAGACTTGCTGTGGTAAATGGAACCATGAATTCTGCTTCTACCAAAGAATCCTGAAGAGGAGAATGTCAATAAATCTGTTGGTGACCTCAAGCTGAAGCGCACTTGGGTTCTGCAGCAGAACAATGATCAAGAACACACCAGCAAGTCCACCTCTGAATGGCTTAAGAAAAACAAAATGAAGACTTTGGAGTGGCCTAGTCAAAAGTCCCCACCTGAATCCAATTGAGATGCTGTGGCATGACCTTAAAAGGCGGTTCATGCTGGAAAAGCCTCCAATGTGGCTGAATTACAACAATTCTGCAAAGATGAGTGGAACAAAATTCCTCCACAGCGCTGCAGAAGACTCACTGCCAGTTGTCACAAACGCTTGATTGCAGTTGTTGCTGCTAAGGTGGAACAACCAGTTATTAGGTTTTAGGGGAATCACTTTTTCACGCAGGGCCATTTAAGTTTTAAATTTTTTCCCCCCATGAAAAGGCAAAAAACTTCATTTAAAAACTGCATTTTCCGTTTACTTGTGTTATCTTTGTATCACATTTAAATTTGTTTGATGATCTGAAACATTTAAGTGTGACTAACATGCAAAAAAGTCAGAAATTAGGAAGGGGGCAAAAACTTTTTAGCACAGCTGTATGTCGGGCCGTTTCCAACTTTTCACCCGCTGTCATTTTCTTGATCGTTCTTTGTAAATCACCCGCAAACCGTGGTTCAGCCCCTCGCGCAGAATTCTAGATTGCATGAAAAAATTACTACACGCAATTTTTTTTTATCTTGGCGTTGATCACAGCTGAGATTGCCTACAGCAGTAGTTCTCAAACTGGGGGTCAGGACCCCCCTTGGAAGTTGTGAACACAAAAGTGTGTCATCTTTGGTGTCTTGGGGGGATCCACCACAGAGAACTCATCTTCCTCATGAACTCAGGTTCTGGCTTAATTTTAAGCTCTTAATGCCAAGTTTCTGCTGCCAAGAGCGTGTTTGGGTGAAAAAGCAAAACTGACATCAGCTGAGAGAGAAGAAAATAAGATTGCCTCTTATTCAAGGACAGCAGAAATACCTTGTGATTAGGCGATTAAGACATGATCAACACAAATTCCTTAACATTGTTACATTTTAGACATAAATACCCCAGGGTATTGTGTAACATCCCATAATGACAGGGTGGTGACTGTATGATGACATATTAAAGAAGAAATGCCATTTCAGCAAGCATTACTCTCTCCAGCCTCTGTATCCGAGTTCCATCTTGCTAGTACGAGTTTGTATCCAGGGTTGCCAGATCCCGACCGACAGTTTCCAGCCCAAACACAACGTAAAACCCGCCCACTTCAGTGAAAACCAGCCCAAAATCTACCTCTTTAAACTCATGTTAAAACGTAAAGCCATTGCAGATGTATAATAAAAAAAAACACATCTAAGCTTAAACTGCACTAACAATCAAAAGGGTAAAATACACATCGACTTCCTGATCAGCTGAATATTAATAGCCACACATAGAGTATAGGAAATGCAGTAATCTTCAACTGCTTCTTCTTGAACTGAGGAATCTTGAACATGTACAGTCAGTGAAATCTTGCATGCAGGAATCGGATCTCTCCATAATTACAGGAGAGGTTTGAAAGTGGCTGTTGGCCACCGATACCTGTTCAGGCCAGGGTGCACATCCATCCTTTCTACATAATTTTTTGTCAGTTCTCCTACTTTGGTATGATGTTGTTTCTAAGTCTGTTGAGAGGGAGCTTTCAGTGTAGCTTGGTTGATCTCTTAACCCATTTTGGGGCGCTCACAAGTAAAAAATAGATCCTTTCACAATGACAGTTACTTAACCAATGACTATCACAGACTGATGATGCAAAGTTTGACTGATTATCTTCATTTCCAAATAAATGAACTGATAGGACTACAAGTACACTTTATTAAAATATGTATTTTTTCTTAAAAATTTCCACACAGTGGCAACTACTTTGTTAATATTTTCTAAAAAACTCACAAAAAATTATAAAAAGCAGCCCAAATTTTAGTACAATCCACTCAATACTATTGTTTTTCAGCCCAATGTGTTCAAAAGCTTATGTGCATTTAATCACCAGTAAAATGTCTAGATCACTTTGACTCCTTTGAGCCATATTTAGATCGAGTTGCCCTTCGGCGTACATCCATGTAATGGGAGAGATGGGGCAGCCTCGCTTTAAGACATTATCTGCAGATAAACTCCTTCATTTCACCAATACTTTAAGTAGAATGAGCAAACGAGTACCATTGTCCTGTGAGTTCAGAGCAGAGACCTTGAAAAAAAGGGGAAAAACCTTTAGCTCATGTGACCAGCCGGTTTCTGAAGGGCTAAATAATGAAGCCAGTTGGTTGTTCCCATTGTCGCCATTTTTGCTGCATCGCGTGTGCCGTCATTCCCAGAAATTACAAAAATGGGCAAAAAGTGGTTGACAGCTGATGTACTTCAGGGTAAATGCTAACTGAGCTAACTAGAAACTAACAGGAGCTAACGAAGATTAGTCTCCCAAGTGGCGGGATATTGGTATGACATGCTTAAACTTGCTATAAGTTGACTAAAAACCACCATTTTGCTACTTTGCTGCAGACTAAGACCCCACGGAGAGCAAACCAGGGGCTAACTAGGAGCCACCGGCCAGCAGGCCGGGCTTTCCAGTCTGGCACTTGACCTATTAAACCTAAAATGATGTTTGAACCAGGCTGTAAACATGTTTATTTCTGCTGTGAAATTGGCCATTTTAACATGGTAGTCTATGAGGATTTGCAATGTTTCGCAGCCCCTAGTAGATAAAGAGAGAACGACAAATATTTTCTTGTTCCAGGTAGTGTCATAGTTGCTTGCTTCAGAGTTGACTCTACATTAGTTATTGGGGGTTTCTCTATACTCACTATAGGCCGCACACATTCCTGATGCGTGCTCCTGCAGAACAGCTGAGAAAAGTAGCTCGTTACCAGACACCAACAAACTACCCGATACAAAACTCTGAACTCACAGGATAATTGTACCCATTT